>JXTB01000728.1:112901-128931 GCA_002914805.1 Parasponia andersonii | reverse complement strand
GCTTGTGAAGCAGCTAAAGAAGCAGTTTGGCTCAGAAAGTTCTTTACTGATTTGGAAGTTGTTCCAAATATGGATAAGCCACTGACTTTATACTGTGACAACAGTGGAGCGGTGGCGAATTCAAAAAAACCAAGAAGTCACAGGAGAGGAAAGCATATAGAGAGGAAGTATCATCTGATTAGAGAGATAGTACATCGAGGAGACGTGGTCGTTATGAAGATAGCATCCGAAAACAACATTGCTGATCCTTTTACAAAAATGCTTCCAGCGAAGACTTTTGAGAGTCACTTGGAGGGTTTAGGATTGAGAGACATGTCTCACCTGCTTTAGGGCAAGTGGGAGATTGTTAGGGTTATGCCCTAAAAGTATGTATAGTTTGGATATTTGTTGAATTAATAAAATGACATTTTTCTATTTGAATTTGTACATAATTGGTATGTCATTAAATATCGAAAAATCCCTGGTTTATTTATGTGACCATAAATTTAGCATATAAGTGTTATATACATGAGGATTAAATTTATGGATAATAAACTAAATATAGTCCGTAATAATTAATTAAATTTTGGGATCTTTAATTAAATATTATTAGTACAATCCATTAACATTGAGAATGTAATAGTCTTATCCGAACTATTGATGTGTTGACATCACAATGAAGGTACTTTATATAATTTGATTATATAGGACTAGAGCAGACATGATTTGAATCTCACATAAATTCCGTTAACTGTTGAGAGTTCAAATAATGTCACTAGATGATCATATGTATATCAATCTTAATCCTGAGTAGTTATAGACTCCTATTTATAACATTATGTTCTTTGACATACTTGTTAAAGGTTTGTTTTTAAATAGGTCGAAATACTTGTATCTTGGGAGCATGATGAAATGAGTAGCTGGGAATGTAGCTTACAGATATGGAATCCATTCTTTCCATTAGGAAGTTAGAAAGATGATTCCCTTGTGTATTGATTCAGGATTTAAACAGTTTGAGTACTCAATTTATAATAGATTTATAAATTAACTGTTCATTAGAGAATCAATGGTACAAAAGGATAAAGATATAATTGGAGAGGTAAACGGAATATAACCTAGCTCCAATTATGAATTGTCTATGGAGGATTGAACTACATGTAATGATTAAATCGATGGACTGCTCGATATTTTCTGAGTAAATTAATTTTGTAACTTCAAGAGTGCAATTCCATATTTTTAGTGGAGTAATACTGGAATTAATAAATTAGACAAATTAATTAAAGAGTTTAATTAATTGTCATAATTTATTGGAGCTTGAATTACAGGTCCATAGGTCACCAATTCCACCTCTTACAAACACTGTACTGGATATTATATTGTTTCTGTTACTGCACATTTTGTCTAGATAAATAGTTTATCTATATGTAATTAATAATTGTTATTAATTAAATAATTAATTAATTTTGAATTAATTAATTTAAATTTATGGAGAGATAAGTTTCTTAATTTTTTAAATTTTGAATTTAAAAATATCTAATTATCAGATAATTAGATAAATAGAAATTAGGAAACTGACTAAAAGTGAAATACTTTTTTTTTAAGGAATAAATTATCTGCTAGTTTATATATATATATATATATATATATATATGTATATTAATTAATTAGATTAAATAGATATATATATATATATAAGATTTTACGTTTAGAAAAAGTAAAAAAAAAAAAGTAAACTAACGTTTTTTTTTAAGGTTATATATATATATATTGATTTAATTAATATATAATTTATTAAATAGTTTAATAAATAAACATATATATATAAGGAACCCTAGCAGAAAATACAGATGAGACTACGTATTATTTTCTACAGAGCCTCCATAAATTAGCTATAAAACAAACCCTTGCATTCTCATGTGTTGAAAAAATTGTAAAGGCTTAAAGTGTGAGTTTAAGAAATAGTATGCAATGCCCACACGTTCATCCAGTTGTGCTTGAGGCTTGGATTGGAAGATCGTGATTGAAAAGACAGTAAAGCTAGGATCCGCTGATAGGCTACAAGAGGTATTAGATCTATTCTCTTTATATGTTCCTATTTGCTATGAATTAATACTATGCACTCATATAGTCAATTATTTTGAAAAAATTTTGGAATGTTTCTTGGTCAATCTTCCGTTGCGAAAATCATTTTAAATCTAACAGTATCACGAGGAAGTCTCTGATTGTACTTGATTGCAGTGCTACTGCTGTATCAAACATATTTATCAATCAAGATTTCCTCCTTTTCCCTAAAAAAAAATTAAATTTGGTATTAAATTTTCTGATATTTCTTTCTATGTTATTAACTAACTGGTTTGGCCTTATATTTATTTTCTGATATCTCTTTCCATATATGCATAAATCTTCATATTCTACGCCTCTATATATATAATGCTACAGAAAAAAAATATAGTAATAAAAAAAACCGTGATGTTGATGGCGTTACCTACGATTCGTCCTTACCAATGCCCTTCAAAGAGAGGGAGTGCCTTCTTTTTAAACAGTTTCCATTCTCCCATAAATAAATCTTAATAACTACTTCTATTAAACATCGCTTTTGTTTCACCGGCTGATCACTTTTATGAAACCTTATTTTCCATTTTCTTTTTTCTTTTTGTTAATAGGCAATTGACTCCTCGTTTGTTTTTGTTCAGAAAATATTATTGGAATTTATTATTTATATTTTTCTCGTTCAACTATTTTGCATAGCCTTGCATTATGATAATTGCAGTTCTAAATTATTATGGTTTTGTATTTGATTGTTTCATATAGCTTGAATGGTTTTTGAGATAATCTTCGTGGGTTATCGATCGGTTGATTATATATTCTCTAGGATTAAGATATACTGCTGAATGTAATCGGGGTTGTATAAGGTTCCATGTGATGGTGATAATGATGGTAAAGATTATTCTTCTGAAAGATATACTTTTTTCATTGCTTTGAACCCGATACAGACATAGTGTTAGCCCCGCATACCTGAACCTCGTACACACCCTGGTTATAATATATATATATATATATATATATATATATATATATATATATATATATATATATATATATATATTATAGCAATTTATTTTTTATTGCAATTTTTCAAAAAATTGAAAAAACTTAGATTTTGAAATTATTTGAAATATTTTGGATTTTAATTAGAAAAATATAAAATATTTTAAAAAAATATCATTTTTTATTAATTGACAGACGAAGTAACTGTTTGAGATAACTTAACTGGCAGTAACTTAACTAGTTACTCGAGTATCACTGAAAATGTCAATTTTGAAGAATAAGTGATATTTTTATAAATATTTATTTGGAGTGTTCTTTTTCAAAATAATTTATTAATGATATTTTTTTAAATTAATCCAGGATTTTACAAAACAATTTGGTCCATCTGAGATTTTTCAAGAGCAAATTCAGCCATTTTTAGAAAAGAATTAGAAAAATACAATGGGCTCAATTTTTAATTGATTCGGTACCACAGTTTTAAAAAAAATCATGTTTTGAAATTTCTTTAGAAAAATATCATTTTTAAAATAATAATTAATAACCGGTAATCAATTTTTAAGTTAATAACTAGTAATCAAAAGTATTTATAATTAGAAGTAACCAGCTTTAAGAAATTAATAATTAGTAACTATTTTAAAAATAATAATTTTCTAAAAACTTTTTAAAAGGTGATACGTTTCTCAAAAAGTGGTATTTGAATTAGAAAAAAAAATGACCCATCGTTTTTTTTGGTTTTTATCGGTCGAAATGTTAGAAGTCCATTTTTCAATTTTTGGCACTTTGGGCCTGTAATTTTGAAAGAAACATATCATTTCGGCCCAAATGACTCATAGTCATACCCAGGTCCAAAACCTCTTTTGGGTTGAAAGATCCGTTCCTAAGACCCGACCCAAGTTCGTATGATTCCATTCCATGACATGTATTTATATATATATTTTTAAAAAAAACCCGGTTCAAACCGGCCGAACCGAAGGATTCAAATCTAAACCGAGTCGGACGAAGAACGTTTACGCGCAGAGGTACTGGAAAAAAAATAAAATAAAAACACTTTCGCCAAGAAGACGACGTGATCGAGAGAGAGAGAGAGAGAGAGAGAGAGAATTAGGGCAAAGCAAGCTTAACGATTGCCCCTCTCCTTCTCCGATCCACTAAAACAATTCAAGGATATTAAACCCTAACATATATATATATATATATCTATACACATCGTTATCAATTTCTTTCATTGCCATTTTCACTGCATTTTTTTCATGAGTATCATCATCATCAGCTTCTTCTTCGTCATCGACTCCATTCTTAGATTTTTGAATGCGACGGTCGAATGCCCCTAAGCCAGTCGATTCTGGGGTTTCGACCGATACTATGGATCCGATTAAGCTTCCGATGCGCCCCGCGACCCGATCCAACCTCTTCGCTCGCGGACCCAAGCATGGAACCAAGTCCAATTTCCTGATTTTGGCCTCGATCGCCGTCACATTCGCTTTGTTGCTGTTGTGCTACTTGTTTGTTCACGCCAGGAGTTCTAGAAGTTTCGGGAAGAGAAGGTACGGAATTGTCATTGATGGAGGTAGCACCGGGTCCCGAATCCACGTGTTCGGGTTCGATGTGGAGGGTCAGGACCCGGTGTTTGATTTTGGGAATGGTGGGTTGGTGTCGATGAGGGTTAATCCGGGGCTTTCGGCGTATTCGGATGATCCGAAAGCGCTGGGCGATTCGTTGAAGGAGCTTCTAGAGTTTGGGAAGGGGCGGGTTCCGAGGGAATTGTGGAGGGAAACGGAGATTAGGCTTATGGCGACGGCGGGGCTCCGGTTGCTCGACCCGGCCGTTCAGGATCGGATTTTGGATTCTTGTAGGCGGACGCTTGGGGAATCTGGGTTCAAGTTCCGGGATGAGTGGGCTTCGGTCATTACGGGTATGGCTATTGGACTCTTCTTTGGTGGTTTAATGACGAAGTATTAGATGTTGTTGCAATGTGATTAAGAAATGTATGATACACAATCCATTTCTCAAATGCTAGGATGTTTGAATAGAAACCATGGCTAGGGAAGGATAATGTTATAATTGTTTTAATTCATGCTTTAGAGAAAGAGAGAAGAGCAGACTTTCTCGTGGAACGTAGGATAGAATTTGGTGCCACTTTGTAACTTTTAAGTATTCGATCTCAAGTTCTCAACTAGAGTGGAAAATCTGGGAGCTAGGATATAATTTCTTGAGATGGGTAATTGCCTCAGCCCTCGGTCACTTGTAATTTGTCGGGTGGACTTCTTAACAACCATGAATGAATTTGCATTGTTTGTTTTTAGAAATTACTGAAGTTGACTGTCTATAAAGGCACATCCACACGCCACATATTTTCGAGTGTAGGAGAACTGCATCATTTATGTAATGTACAGCTCTATTGTCCATGTTGGCATATCAATTATCACGTATTTGGAATATAAATGAAAAATCTTTCTTTTTACCGAAAATTTAATTCTGTTTGTTTTATTCTAGCATCCCAATGTTTATTTTAAGATTTTACATTTATGAGCTTCTTTCTAGAGACTTAATGCTGAAAATTCCGGTTGTCTTAGGCTCTGATGAAGGGATGTATGCTTGGGTTGTTGCAAACTATGCCCTTGGTTCCCTTGGAGGTGATCCCCTTCAGACTACTGGAATTATTGAACTTGGGGGAGCTTCTGCTCAGGTTTAGTTCCATGTTTGCTGCTTTAACTAATTTTCTAGAATCGTGGAATTATATTTCTACAATATCATGGTTCATGACCCATGTCATTTTGCGAATGCACTGCAAATCTGCAATATAATTGCATGTTTATAAACGGAGAAAACCTGAAGCATGCTTCCAAAAATGGAGTTCCATTCATGTTCCTCCCCCTTGTGTCCAAAAAAGAACTTCCATAAGACTTTGCTGAGTTTATCTAGTCTTGAAGCAGTTTGTTTTGAAGCATACGATTAAGAAGTTCTGGTGCATTTTTATTGCAGGTCACCTTTGTTTCCAGTGAGCCAATGTCTTCTGAGTATTCTCGTGCTATTAAATTTAGGAATATCACTTACAATCTCTACAGTCACAGCTTTCTTCATTTTGGTCAGGTAATTGTTCATTTATGCTAATTCTACATGTACGTTGTTATACACATGTTTTCTTTCACATAATTAACAAACATCTAGGTTTTTATGTGGTATAAACCTTTAAATTTCCTGTTTGCTGAAAAACCTTTTTTTCCTGGTTCATGAAATATAAGCAGTTTTGGATAATCGAAATTGTCTAGGTTCTTGTGCTTGTTATTTCTTGTTGAAGGAACATGTTTTCGCTTCTATGAGTTCCTTTGAATGATTCCATTGGATCATTTTGATATCTGTGTGAAATTACTGCTTCAAACTAATCACTTTAGTTGTGGTTTACTTTCTTCTTAGATTTGTGGAGGGTGACATTTCAAATTTTCACTGAGGTTCTGAGTTTAAGTGTTTTTAACTGGTTTCAATTTTGCAGAATGTTGCTTATGATTCACTGAGGGAAGCACTTACTTTGGGAGAGTTAAACTTGGGTAAAGATACACGTTTTTCTTTTTTAAACTATTGTACATTTGTTGCTTTTCCAGATCATCTTGAAATTAGTATGCATCTTAGACTTGGATTATCGAGTGAACTGGGCTAAATTATAATTTTTTTAAAATTTCGCGAATTAAGATATTATTTCTAGAATTCTTACATTTTCCCATTAATGCAACAGCTAAATTTTTTCGGGAGGGATCGCCAATAGATCCTTGTACACCTACAGGCTATTCATATGTTGCAGAGTCGTTGAAGCTCTCTCCTGGTTTGCTGGATGAAAAAATTAGATATTCATCCACTCTTCAATCTAAAGGGAACTTCTCAGAGTGCAGATTAGCTGCTTTAATGATGTTGCAAAAAGGAAAAGGTTAGAAGTGATCTCTGTACTATATTCTGATATATTTTATGTAAAACCAAACTTTCTACTTGTTTTTGTAACTATATGTTTATCTGAGATACAGAGAATTGCTCCCATCGGCACTGCTATATAGGATCAACTTTCATGCCTAAGCTTCAAGGGAAATTTCTGGCAACAGAAAATTTCTTCCACACATCCAAGGTTTTTCTTGTACTTCTTCGTTCTTTTTAAGATCCTCTTATTCCTTTTTTGATATATAGAGAACATATAAATACATGTATATGGGCACCAATCCATTAGATATTTTTTTTAACGTATTTATAGGTATTATTTTGGCCAATTAAAATTGGTCACGTAAGTCTTTTCATGGTAAAATGAGGAGAGAGAAAATCATTAAATAATGGGTATTTGTTTTTATTATTATTTTTTTCAATAATTCAAATTATGGTAGCCGTTGAATCATAATAAAAAAATTAAAAAAAAAACTACCGGATTGGCAACCCATATATATACATATATATCAATCAATTACTGAATCCTATGCTTCTTTTTTTTTTGGTTAGTTCTTTGGTTTGGGCCAAAAGGCATTTCTTTCTGACCTTATGATGGCTGGACAACAATTTTGTGGAGAGGATTGGCCACAGTTGCAGAAGAGATACCACTCACTTCATGAGGAAGAGTTGTTGCACTATTGCTTCTCTTCTGCTTATATTGTAGCCTTACTGCACGACAGTTTTGGAATTGCTTTGGATGAAGAAAGGTATGTTACTTTACTGTGGCATTACTTCCTTTTTGTATAGTTCAAATGACATTTAGAGACCTACATCTCCGTGTTCTTTACATGAAACTGGCTGTAGTTCAGTTACCTGATACTGATAATTTAATTTGGCCGTGTGATATTAGATTATTATTGCATGATTTTTCCAGAACTACATTATGCATGTCTTGAAACCTAAATGCATAGCACTCAACATCGTATTAGAGAAGTGGATGATCTATTTTTTGCTTGTGATGTTTCTGTCCATGCACATTTCATTTCATATGCCAGTGTATTCAATTGATTGAGCCTATTGTTTGTGATTACTTGTGACCAGGATTGCAGTTGCTAATCAGGTGGAAAATATTCCACTTGACTGGGCTTTGGGAGCTTTCATCTTGCAGACCACATCTAACATAGATTTGGAGCACCCTTATTGGATTACCACTGTTATTAGTGATGACTCGGCCACATTAATCTCACTGATTGCCATTTTTGCAATACTAATGTTTACGGCATGGTCTATATCAAAGTGGAGAAAGCCACAGTTGAAGACAATTTATGATCTGGAGAAAGGACGGTATATAGTTACTCGTATTGGTAGATACCGATAGATTTTTTAAATGGGGATAAGTGTCGCTTATCCAGATCAAGGATTGTTCTAATTATGATAATTCGTGGAGCCCAACTTAGAGCATGCTCAGTTTAGTATTCGGGAACATGGTTGGGATCAAAGTTACATCAAATGATTCTATATCGTGGGGTTTCATCACAAAATGTAGGGCATCTTGTTTGTGGACCTTGGATAGAAGATTAGAACACCATTTTGGGGAAAACTAAGATTGCAGTTTCATGAAACTGACTTAATATCTCATTGCCCATCTTAACGAGGTCAGGATCGGTTGAGTGTGATGCAGGCTGGTTTGGGAAAGGTATATTTCTTGGGGAGTTGGAAACTGGAATGTACACCATTTTGTATGATAGATATGATTAACATGTGCCTTCTTTGCACTTATGTTTTGTCGAGGAATATAAATTTGATGTCAGGTTCCCGATTTGTTTTAATTTTTATTGGTCGAGTAAGAGATGCGCAATATTCAGTCTTTTTAACTTTTTGATCATTGTATCAAGTAACTTCTATTGTAAATTGTTGTGGAATATTTATGTTTATTAGACATGAAACCTTTATTACTAGCTACTCAAAACTAGGAAGGTAACTCCTACCTAAGCTGACGACAGCTTAACAGGTTAGTTTCCTTTCTTTTTCTTTTACCCCTTAAAAGGTTCGTTCACTATTTATTATTTGATGGGTGAGTTCTTTAAACATGTTTATTACCTATTGGTATGGCTGATGTTTGCAGAGAGGTTTGGCTCTTGTTCATAGACGATTTTGAGACTACTCTATTTACAACCACTCACTTCGCAATCCTTGCATCTGAATCCAAGCCTTTTTTATTTTTATTTTTGAGGGAAATCTGAATCCAAGCTTCGATTGTCGATATGCAGAGAGTCTCTAGGAACACTTCTCTTTTTGGCAGAAAAATAAAATAAAAATTTATAGCAACTTGTCATCTCAACTCTTAAGGTGAGATTACACTATTGTATGGTTTAAGTCCAAGCTATATCATTTGGTGTACATTTCTTATGTTAAAAAAAAAAAAATGTCTCATTTAATACAAGTAATAAATTGAAACAAATGCATTGCATCTCAGTCTTCGTACTGCAGGGATTTTATTGATAATAAGTAAAGGCCTTCTTTCTCCACTTCAAGTTTTCTTCATTTTTTTGTTTTCCCGAACTTGCTACTTGCTCGCTCAAAATGTCAAAACCACCTATTTTATGCGCGTACGGCGGAAGTTGGACAATTGTTGACGGAGGTTTTATCAACAATAAATTTAGAAAAATTGTAAGATGTGACTTGTGTGTGAAAATGGTTAATTAACTAAAGCAAATAAAGAGACAAGAATTTTATAGTGGTTCAGTCCCAAAAAAAATGAGCTTACGTCCACTGTTTTTTACTATTTTCTGGAAAATTACAAGAATTCAAAATTACAATGTGTTATCCGGAAAGAATAAGCAAGAGTTTAAAAGGTTCTCTCAAAAATTCCTCAGTCTCCCAAGATCAGAAAAAGTCCAAGAAGAAGATCCTTCACTAAAACATAGAACTCCCTTTATATAGATGAGGATAGTTCAATATTTCCCAATTGTGAGAATGGGTAACTGTATAATCGGTCAATACAATTTGAGTAATAATATAACTGGGTAATCACTTAAATAAGATGACCAGTTGATCTTCTAAAGAGAAGCTTTTGTTTCCCTTTCTTTGTAAGTTACCAGTTTGACGAAGTTTAGTCTAGTTTCCTTTTCATTCTGATCACACTAAACTTGTTCGGAGGAGGTCACTTTAAACTTGTTCAGAGAAGGTCGCACATAACTCTTTCGGAAGAGGTCGCACTTAATCTTACTCAAGCGACCTGACATAGGATTTTAGACTGCACAACAATTGTCCCCCAGCTCTATTAGTTCTTTAGGACAAAATGGAGCTTCTTTCTAATGCAAGTGCGAGCTTAAAAAATGCAACGTCATGACCTAGACTTGAGACCCTTGAAGAATCGAAGAGTCCCCAGATCTTAAATCTCACATCTTTCAAGATCACGCGCACCTTTTTCTGACAGATGAAACCACGTGTCGCCTCTTCTAAGAAGAATAGCAAAACTCGAGGAGGCTTAATGATAGCGATGATACCAGTTGTCGTCTTAAATCGAATGGTTTCAAATTTTGAAAAGATACCGATTTAATTTCGGAAAAATCAAATCCTGCGTGAACTTCGACTGTGATTTGATGACGCTCGAGGTATATATATCGAACACTAATCCGCCTCCTCTTCAAAAAACCCATCGTCTGCTATTTTCTCTCTAAACCTAAAGTATTCACAGAGAAATTCTTCCAGTGTCTCTCTGTTTCCCAGCTCGCATAACTTTGTCATCTTCTCCGACGAAGTTATCACCACAATCCTTCAAACGCCAGCTCGGTCCTTCCGTCTTCGAAGAAAGGTTAGTATACTTCGAAGAAAGGTTAGTATATATCTTCTCTCTCGTTCTTCGATTTTCCAGAACTCTTTATTTACAGATCCTAGAATAGAAAATAGGAATAAACCGTAGAACCCAAATACCATAGGCTAAATATTCTGAACATAAACCCATCCCATACTCAGATGGACTGTAAAATAGAAATTTTTAGATCTCCTTAATTGGTCTATAGATTCTCTTTTTAGATGACTGACAGAGAAGAACTCGTGAAAATGTTTTTATTTTCTTTTTAACGAACTGCTCGAATGATTTTTTTTTATGAATCCGTAGATCGATTAGAAAAAATCCGATGAGTAGCTTGTTAATGCAATCGTAGGATGAGACCCCAAAACTGCTCGAATATTGCTAAGATCCCTGATACTCGCATAGGATTAAATGCATTACCATTTCTTTTCAGATGTCTAGTAGTGAGGATTTTAGGGAAGAGAATGCATTCTCAGGAGAATCTTCCAATACTAGCATTAGCTCCATAAACCTCAAAAATTATCTTGAGTCAGAACCCGAAGTTGAGATAACCAGGGTCAGGCAAAGTAGTCCTCGCATAGGCGACCTACCTCAAGACCAATGGTCCCAGCATATCAGAGATACCCCTGCATTAGCAATGGGTTACCAATATGTAGAGGGAGACTGGTCATGTACTAATATAAGGACGAGCTGCACTACGAACAGGCTCAGCAAGATCATATGTAACTATAAGATCGCCATCCCTCTTCGCCTTCTCATGGAGTTCAATCGACCACATACACCTCCTCGTAGAATTACTTCATTCTCTAAAGCAGTTCTCAAATGCGGGGTCCACCTTCCACTTCATCTTTATATAAAATCCATCGTCGACTATTACGGAGTCGTTCCTTTTCAACTAACTCCAAACACTTATAGATACATGGTAGGTATGTACATATTATATCATAAACTAGGCTTAGAAACCCTCACATATGAAGAGTTCGCTTGGTTTTACCAAGTGAAATCAAACTCGTCAAATTTTGGCTTCTTTTATGCGAGCAAGTGGTCGAACTAGGCAATAAAAACAATCTACGTGGTTCGCAGCAACATGGGAAAATGGAAAAATCCATTTTTCCACTTTGACTATGCGGATAACGGCTTCTTTTAGAATCCTGGTAGGTAGCTTTTCAATTTATCGCCTTTTTCTGTATTATCATATTTATTCTGATCGCACTCGTATGTCATTGCAGACAACAGGGTACGGCCCGGACTTTTCAGGGAACAGCTCGTAAAGGTGTACAAAATCAACGACCTTCCGATTGAGAAATTTGATTGGAAGAAGCTTGGGACTTCCAAGAACTTGGTCGCTTGTGGTTTGCTTCCAAAGGGAGCCGCGTTCCCTAACCCCACCATCCGTTCGTCAAGACCTTAGAGCTCGAAGAAAAAGAAGCCGAGGAAGCAGACGGAAAAGAGTGCCTCGTCTTCCAAACCTAGGAAACGAAAAGCACCTACCACCCTTTCAACTTCGGAACCATCTTCTCCAGAAACAGCATCACCACCAGCTCCTTAACAGCAAGAAGGTAATTATATATATATACATATTTTTATCATCATCGTATTATGTCACCTCGCTTGCTGACATATCTGTACAGAGATAGTTATTGGTAGCAGACTGCGAGCACCACCTTCCACTCTGGGATCCATGGCAAAGTCCAAGACACCAGAGAGCACACCTCCATCGTCATCGAAAGGGAAAGAGAAGATCGAAACTTCCAAAAAACAAAAAGTCACCTTCGAGGACATCCCGGCAAGCTCGCCTCCTCCACAGCCTCCTACAATAAGCCATCCCAAACCATCCAAGGTGACTGCCACTTTTTCGAAACCAAACCTGGTTGACAAGGACGAGGAACTCTTTGCACTCATTAATCAATTACCGGAGAAGGCTGGTATGAGTACAGCCTTCATTGATCGCTTCACCTCCAAAGAGGGCTGGGAGAGGATAAAGCGACGATCTGCCAAGGTTGCCTTTGGTTCTGCGATGAGGATGTTGGCAAATGTAAGTATATTTTTTTTTAATGCATTCTTTTGGTATTGATGTGTTATATTTTCAGACTGCTGCAGCTACTGTCCTGATGCATGACTCAGTCCTCGAGTGTTTGAGAATGCCGAAAAAGTGGACGAGATAACTCAAGCGTCGAGGACTTGGAGAAAGCTCGCAAGTAGGAGAAAAAAGCCTTCGATTTAGAGAGGTAGCAGCTGCTCGAAGGTCTGGCCAAAGAAAAGTTCGAAAAGAAGAAGCTCGAGAAAAAAATTAAAGATCTTGAAAAGACTATGTCCGAGCATTCAGATCGCATGAGGGAGGCAACAACAGAGGCGACTCATAAGGCTGTTGAAGAGTTCAAGGCTACTGAAGTCAAGGAACTCGAAGACAAAGCCAGTGACATCGCCTTGTCGACCATCATATACAACATCTTCTGTGAGCATCCGGACTTCGACTTCTCCATCCTCCGAAGACGTGGTCGAGCTTGTCCATAGTTGGAGGGAAGATGAAGCTACCAAGACTAGAGATGATGGGGTGACACCGTCTTCACAATAATAATGTCATTATTTTTTTTTTCTTCAGAACAATACGAGCTTGGTCTCCTTTTATTTGTATTTCTTTGCTTGTATATAGGCGCAAGCTTTTATCAATGAACAAATGCTTTCCTTGTTAGACATTTATTCCTGCAAAACAATCAACACACTAAGTCGTAATATAAAAGATAATTAATTTAACCAAGTAGTCAATCACTAAGTGACTGATCGGTACGCTATTGCGATTTGAATCCAACACACTAAAAATAGTTGTATTAGGATAGGTTAGGTCGCTTAAGAAAACAGCAAGTATGAGTGATGCAAACTCAATACTATTTTTCAAAAGTTCCACGGCAAAATATAAATATAGCAATATATCACATCGAACAATGAACGTTTTGCTTAGTTACTTTGTTGTTCAAGGAGGGAAATTGCGTAATACGATATGCTAAGGCATGAAGCGAGAAGAAAATCCTAAGATTTTAAGGAATTTTAAATATTTCGACGATCTAAAATTCTGACCCCTCTAAATGAACGTTTTGCATAGTCCCTTAGGAAACAAGTAGGAGATAATATTCTGATCACACTGCCCCCCGAGTCTTATGGTGTTCGAAGACTGCCATAAAACTATAAAAAGTTCCAAATCGAATGATCGATAAGGAGATACCCTTATTGATAATGAGAATGACAATCAACGAATGACGATCAACGAATGACGATTAACAAATGACGATCAACGAATGACGATTAACGAATGATGATCAATGAATGACGATTAACGAATGACGATCAATGAATGACGATTAACGAATGACGATCAACGAATGATGATCAACGAATGACGAACAACGAATGACGATCAACGAATGACGATTAACGAATGATGATCAACGAATGACGATCAACGAATGACGAACAACGAATGACGATCAACCAATGACGAATGAGTAGATATCTTTATTGATGAATGACGAATAACATGAAGATGTACATAAAAATTTACTGATAATAGCGACGAAGTTGTCCTGCATTCTAGGCATGCTCAATCTTTTTTCCGCCAGTGCGAGCTAACTTATATGTCCCAGGTCGAATGATGGCAGTAATAACATACGGTCATTCCCAAGAGGGTCCCGAAGAACAAGGTCTTGCCGAAGAATAAGGTCACCAACTTCAAATCCCTTTCGTCTGACTTTAGGGTTATAATATTGAGCAGTGCGTTGTTGATATGATGCGATCCGAAGCTGAGACTACTCGCGCCTTTCTTCTAAAAGATCGAGCTCAATCCTCGTCAGCGTACTACTTTGATCTTGCTCATAGGTAGATTGTTGTATCTATATTGAGGCGGTGACATGATATTCGGATCAATCCCCACCATATCTGATTGTTGCCATGCGAAGACATCCAGGTTAGATTTCAGAAAAGCGACCAATAAAGCTCGCACAGGTTCTTGAAGCTTCGCACCAATCTTTAAAATCTTGGAGGACCTGTCAAATAACAAATCCTCCAAGTCTTCAATGGGTCCAGTTTTGACCTCCATCGATTTCTCGAGGGTCGAGGTCTTCGCTTGTCATTTCGATTGACGTTTCGCCTGACGCTTCAACTGACGTTTCGCCTGACGCTTCGACTGACGTTTCGCCTGACGCTTCTCTTTGGACCATCATTGTGCGAGGTGTCGCATCCTTTGCTGCGAGCTTTAAGGAGTTATTATAACAAGTCCTTGCATCATATTAGTTGCCACGCACCTCGCCGACTCCTTGTTGAGTCGGGAATTTCATAGTGAGATGATAGATCGATGTTACTGCTCAAAGTTCCCTCAGTGTTGGCCTTCCCAATACAGCATTGAATGCAGAGGAGCAATCTACAATCAAGAACTGGGTCATAACAGTTGAAACCCTAGGGTAGGTTCCAACATTGACCATTAACTCAATCATGCCCGTAGGCATTATGCTGTTACTAGTGAATCCGTAGAGTGGGGTGATGGCGGGCTTTAGGTCACTTTCATTCAACCTCATCTTCTTAAAGGCGTCGTAATACAGGATGTCAACAGTACTTCCATTATCGACCAATACTCGCCATAATTGTGTACTTCCACAATTGATCTTTATGACCAACGCATCATTATGTGGATAATAGACCTCCCTCGCATCTTGCTCTGTGAAGGTAATATCCATATCCAGTACTCACTGAAGCTTTCGTGGTCGCTGTTCGAGGTGCATGACATTGGTCAACGGCTGCTGCCGAGCTTCTCGTGCATACATATCCTGCGATCTCTTGGAATCTCCGCCAGCGTGTGGTCCTCTGAAAATAGTTCGCACCTCGCGCTGAATTTTTGGAGATCGTTGTCGGTTTTCTTCTCGCCTTTCATTATTCTATTTAGAGTACTGCCGCAGCCGCTCTTCTTTAATCAATCTTTCGATCTCATCTTTCAGGGCAAAGCAGTTATTGGTATCGTGTCTAATGTCATTATGATACCACAAAACTTGTTGGGATCGCGCCTCGCTCTATCTCTTCTCATCGATTCTGGTTGACGATAACACTCCTGTTGGTTTGTGACCGCATAGATATGATCTATGGGTGCATTCAATTCGGTATAATTATTGAACCTCATGGGAGTTCTTGAAATCTCCTGCTTTTCCTGTTTGGGCTGCTTCTCAGTCGATTGTTCATTACTCCTTTTGTTCGACTTATCATTATTGTTGTTGTTTGTGGTCGCATCTTTGGCAGCATCCT
>JXTB01000728.1:58243-97229 GCA_002914805.1 Parasponia andersonii | reverse complement strand
ACGCAAAGATGTCTTCATTCCGCTTTAAGAATCCCAACATTTCATTCTTCTGCTCCTCGGGTAATAAGGCTCCGATTAGGATCACCTTCGTAGGTTCTTCCTCTCTCAAAGGGACCGCTACCACCTCTTCGATCGTGGATTGCGGACCGTCAGACTCTTCTTCGATTTGTCTCATGTATGCTGGCAAGCGGTCCTTTGATTGCTATTTGTCTCTGGCTGCGGCGCTTGCGCTCATGTCGGCTCCCCTCAGGGCGGCCGAAAAGCATTTTCTTGCAGAGGCCTGGTCCCCCTTGATGTCAATCGTGTACGTGTCGTCCTTTGACTGACATCTTAAGACCTGATGGAGGGTGGAAGCGACCCCATGCATGGCATGGATCCATCCCCTTCCCATGATGACATTGAAGGAGGACTGGCAGTCAATGACGACGAAATCCACGTCCATGCATCTTTCGGCTGCGCAGACATTAAGGGTAACGACGCCTAAAGGGCAGACCCTTGTGCTGTCGAAAGCGAAAAGCGGTTGACAGGTTGGCCTGAGTGCACTCCTATCCAGACCCATATTCTCGAATGTGTTGAGAAATAGGATATCAACACTGCTCCCACCATCGACCAAGACCCTTCCAACCAATGCGGAGCCGATCTGCAGTTTGATCACCAAGGGATCGTTGTGAGGATGGCGTACCGTGATTAGATCTTGCTGAGTAAAGACGATGGGGGTGGCGGATGCACGGCCTTCTCCTGATATTAAGTGGTTGATGGAGTGTCCCATCCCCTTCAAGCACTTCGCCCTGCCCTTGGCTCTTTTGAGGCCTTCTCTTTTTCCTCTTGATCGTGGGTCAGCTCTGGCCTGCCCACAATGGTCGGCACTATCCTGAGGGTCTGCTCTCCTGACCCAGAGGCCTGGGCCTGCTTCCCTTTCTCAGTCCTAGCAGTGTCTTGCCGCGGCTGGTCTTTATCGGTTTTCACGTACTGATTCAGCCTGCCAGCGTGGATCGCCAACATGACCTGAGCATAAAGATTGCGGTAGTGGACGGTGTCGTGTCCGAAATCTTTGTGGAACTGGCAGTACCTGCTCCTATTCTTCATATGCTCTGGGATGCCAGATTTGGGCAGGTCCTTGAAAATGCCCCTGTCTCTGTTTTGGAGGTAAATCACGACGATCGGCATGTTGAGCTCGTACTTGGGCAGAGGATCACGGATCGTCTTCCTCCTCTTGCCTCCCTCCAGACTGTCTCGGGCAGGGACTTCCTGCTTCGGGGTCGGCCCTTGGCCCGGTGGGGGCCTCTTCATCCCTTGTGGGGCTGGGGGTTGTACTGTTGTCGTTGTTACTGCGGCAGAGGTCTTGGGCGCCTTCTGGTGGCTTTCCAGCACCCTGAATACCCCTTCCGACTTGGCCTGGACGTCCGCCATATCGTACGGAAGATTTAGAAGGAGGTGGTCCGACAGCATTGATCCCGGCTGCAGACTCCGGACGAACGAGCCTGCGGCTTGGACCGAGTCTGCATTATGGACTAGTGACATTATCTCGAGGAAACGTGAGAGGTACTCCCGCGGGGATTCATCTGCGGCCTACTCCAAACGGTCCAGGTCTCGCATGGTTTTTTGCTGTCTTCGGACACCTGCATACTACCTCAGGAAAAGTTTGCAGAAGTCTTCGAACCCGTTTATGGATTTTTCTGGGAGCTGCCTGAACCATAACAGGGCTGGTCCCACAAGGGTCGTAGAGAAAACTTTGTAAGTCACAGCCTCGTCCCTGGTCTCTAAGGCCATCTTCTGCTGGAAGTGGTATATGTGGTTGAGGGGGTCAGTTTTCCCCTCGAACGGCCTGAAGGTCGGGGTCGTGAAGTCTCTCGGCTTGGGTTTCATCTGGATCCAGTCAGCGAAGGCCGTCCGGTTGATGCCTCGCACAGTTTGTTCTGCCAGATCATCGGGGGTCTGGCTATGATGGTTACCGAGTCTCTTACCCAACTCTGCCATCATCTCTTGCTTCCAGTCGGGGGGCGTACCCCTAGGGCTTTCATGGTGTCTTCCGCACGTTGCCCCCCTGGTTTGGAAAGGTCTCGACTGGCTTTGCCATACCCCCTGCATTCGTGACCCGGACGGGGCGGGAGCTTGTCCCCGCGGTTGGCTTCCGAACTCTTGTTGGACTTCTTTGTCGAAATCTTCCCTCTGCAGAGTCCTATCTTCACTTGCCAGCAGACCCTCGAGGCGAGCATTATTTCTGCGTACCTCTGCGACCTCACCCTTTAGACCCAGGACGGCCTCGTGGGCCATCTCTGCCTTTCTGTTTGCTTCCGCCAGGGCGACAAGCATCTGATCCAGCTTCTGCCCCAGATCTGGTCGTTCTTCTCGGGAGCTTCCTTCGGCATCAGGACGTATGCTCCTAGTTGTCATTCTTGAGGGTGCCATCAGACGTTGTATGACTTTTTTTTTTTTGTTCGGGGAGAGCGTGGTTGCGAGTTTCTTACTCTCTTTTCCACGCTCAACCGTTTCCCACAGATGGCGCCAAACTGTTGGAGTGGTTTCTCACTAGCCGTCTACGTGTCTCGAACTGCTGACGCTGTATTCTTCAATTGTTCACGTGTCCTTGCTGTCTCAAAGCTCTCTGAACTCCAAGCAAGATCGGAGAGGCGGGGGTGGCTACCTGCAAAGACTCTCCGATGCTTAAGTCAGTGGTTTATCTTTGTGTTGGGTAGCAAGGAAAATATTTCAGTATGAATATCTATCTCTTTTCTTTTTGTTCACAGACTTTTTTATATATATCAGTTTTTTATGTAAACATGCCCCTCTCGGGAACGCATGGCTTTTTTATACATAGTCCTGAGATAGTGAACCGCCTGGTTCTCAATTTCTGGAATGAGTACCTTTCACCTCAAGATCTTTTTCAACGGTCACGGGCCGAAATTTCTGTCATCTCCTCTGTGCTACCGTGGCCTGATTTTCGCCGTCTCCTACTGCTTCAATCTGTCAGGAGTAAGATTTGAGCAAATCACCGTTCTGTCAAGACAGCTTGTCCCTGGCACACACACCTACTCAGGATCGCATTAAATGCTCTGTCTGGGTCTGGAGCTGTGGGTTGCTTTCCATTATATTCAGTCTGAAAACCCTTGAGGCTTCTGACCCTTCCGACTGTTGAGGTAAGGGCCGCCGTTCCCAGATGGCAGACCTTTGAGGCTTCCGATCCCCAGCTGTTGAGGTAAGGGCCACTGTTCTCAGATGGTAGACCCTTGGGGCTTCCAAGCCCCAGCTGTCGAGGTTGGGGTCTGACTAGGCCGAACCGTCTGGGGTCAATGATGGATTCGGCCCTAATCTCGGACAGCCCAATGGCCGATTGTGAGATCACGTGCGATCCACGTGGCCTTCCTCGTGACATAAGGTTTGGGAATGGGTCCCACAATGAGGGATTTTGATGTTTGACCGAATGGATGGAGAAGTTAACGGCACTTGTTAACTCTATTGAAACAATTAAAAGTACTAATATGACGTGACTTATTTTTGCTGGTTAGACACCAAACGGGATAGGAATTTTGACAAAGAATCTTGAATAATGAGGTCCAACCTCTATTAGTGCCCAAACTCTTTACTCTTTTCAAAAAAAAAAAAAAAAAATGAACAAAGCATAGGAAGGAAAATTAGAAATGGTCTATACCAAGACAATTAATGCAAAAGGGTGATCTACGTGTCAATCGACTTTTAAAAAAAAGTAGGATAGAAATTTGTAAAAAATATATATATAAAGAGAGAGTTTGGGAATAGTAATCTATTCCATATATAAATAATCGTGGAAGTGAAGAGTATTTTTTTTTCCAACTTTCTGCCAATACAAGATCTATGCAGTAGACGAGATCTAAGGGTCCTAAAGAAAGATTAAAAAATCTTTCCTCATCTTTCTTTTGCTTAAGCCTTTAGGTCTTTGTTTAGGATAAAATATGTCAAATGTACCTATTGCACAAAAAAGGTATTCTCATTTTATGTTTAATGTGTATCATCATTTATTATTTTTCTTTTTTGGATATAATAACCAAACAATTCTAAAAGAAAGAGGTTTTCATTTTAGCCTTTTATAACTTCAATATTGATATGTACATATAGAGACTTATGCGAGGCTCCATTTGATGTCTATATATGGGGATCACTAGATTATCAATTTTATTTATCAACCTTTGTCTTTGATAGAAATTTAACAGTAAGAGCATAGCCTACAAAGTAAAAATTAATCGGTTGTTATTCGATGTCTATATATTATTCTTCTATGTAAATGTGCTCTCGATAATTTTGTCTCATATTCGTACAGTTTCTTCATAATGATAGTTTCTTTCCATCATTGAAGCAAGGATTATGCATTTATTTTTTATAATCTGAGCAAAAATGTGCTAAAGTTCATTTAGTTCTCATTTTATTAAATATGGCTTTAATTTGTTTGTTAACTTTTTCTTGGATAATCTTTTAATGGGTTTTTAAGGTAGACTTGTATATATTATCTCCTCACAAATAAGAATATGAATAATGATATTGCTACATTAGTGGTCTGAAGGCATAGTGATAATTGATAATGAAATATTTAATTTGCAACGATTTGTATAATTTTTTTAATTAATAATTTAGGACTTTATGCATATCTTGATCATGGATTCCCATATAATTTTTGTAGCTTTTTACTAGATCATACTCTAATATGTTGAGCTTGTCAATTGTCATCGATTGAAAATATAAAGTATCAAACTATAATTTTTTTAAAAATTCATTCTTTCAATTATATTCTATGATATATACCTGAAAAAAAAATATTTTATTTCAAGGGACAATGATAATATGAAATTACTTTATATTTTTGTTTATTCATGTTTCTTGACTCAAAAAACTTGTCCACCGATAAATTCAAATCAAAATAATAATATCTGTAAAGTGATAACAAGATTCTATTGATGATTTCACTCAAAAAAAAAAAAACGAAAACAAATTTTATAAATGATTCAGTATAAGACATCATTATTTATGGCCACACGTGTCGTACCACGTCAGTATGTGTATATATATATATATATAGATATATTTTTATATTATGAGCAGTATGTATGTGGAGAAAACTCTCACGTCTCATCAGACAATGAGTGTGGTTTGTCTGAGGACAACCTTTTGAGGGAAGAATGGCCTCAATGTGGGGTCTAATATGGAAGATTTTGGCTGGTGAAAGATTCTAGTTTGTAAAAAAGACTTCTAAAAAAAGTAGGATAGAAAGTTTGATCCTTCAACGCAATATTAATTTGTATATATATATATAGAGAGAGAGAGAGAGAGAGTATTGGATCACACCCATGAAAGTTCTAGTAATGTTCTGTGAAAAATAAACATGTTTGACCGAAAAACTTGACGTTTTGTTTACGACGCCTGGGCCTAGTGGTATTTACCCATTAACGAATACATGATACTGTCACAATTCTGTAAAGCACCTTAAGAGTTTATTGTTCACCGAATTTCTTGGTCTCTGTATTACTTACAGGGATATGAGGGATTGCCGCAATCGTATCAATCAAATAGCTCCAATTTAGATAATCAAATATTTATTAGATATTAATGCAAGAGCACCTTTTTTTTTTTTTTTTTGTGCTAACCCTGCCCTTTTTATTTTTTATTTTTGGGGTCAATTTTTTGGTAACATTATTTAGTTGAACAGCTTTAGTAATCAGTAATGAGCTACGCGTTTATAGTGCTGTAATGAAAGAGGATCCATATGCGCCTACTGATAAAAGTTCATCATCACTTTCATATTTTTATGCTGAAATTTAAATGTGTCGTGGCCTCCAACTCCCCTTAAGTCGTATCAAAATTTCGACCAATATGTATAACCATCCAATTTTTCAAAAACCGCTTAAAGTTCCTTTTCCATTTTTTTCCACCTCGAAAGAGAGAACTATTAATACCTAATAAAATGACCCATTTTGCAGAATTTAACGAAACCAACACCAAAATGTACCCAAAATCCCCAGAAATTTAGGACCATGCTTCACATTAATTGAGGGCTTTTTCATTAATGTTGGCAATTAGCAGGGCTTGTTAGGCTGTGGTCGGTTCTAACTGTCATAACTTATTTACTGCACTTGCTAACTTGCAGGTTAGCTAAGTTAGTCTAAAATTTGAGAAACATGTGTGTAGATTTAGAAAATTAGGAGTTCAAATTTTGATAAAGACGAATGTGTGAGTTATTTTTTTTATTTTTTTAATAAGTGATGATTATTAATTAAACTACATTATTTTAAAAAACTTATTTATTGTGCTCCCAATTAATCACCAAAC
This sequence comes from Parasponia andersonii, assembly GCA_002914805.1. NCBI lineage: Eukaryota > Viridiplantae > Streptophyta > Magnoliopsida > Rosales > Cannabaceae > Trema > Trema andersonii. Next base: position 90,935 of record JXTB01000728.1, on the reverse strand, counting down.
TTCTTACAGTTTCAATATTATGATTGTCCAAATGATTAATTTAAATTTACTAAATTTGGAGGGAAAAAAAATACACTGACTAATAAAAATTTAAGTTGAGATGCAAATAATTGGACACCAAACATCTTTTTGTTATTAGATTAGAAAAAACATTAAGAAAAAGTAATAATTAATTAAATAGCGAAAAATCTGTGTTTTTTAGACTCTTTCCCAAAATTGTTAACGAGTTTGGAGAAAATTAATAGCCGCCAACTAATAAACTATAGTTGGAGTTTAGAATCTGAACTCGATATGTAGAATAGGACAAAGACTACGTTTTCTTATTAAATGTATTTCTGTTGCAAATTCATTATTAGTGGTTATTGACTTTATTTTTATACTCCATCAATTAAACAAAGGGTTTATGGCACAAATGTTTCTTGAACTATACAATTTGAGATAATTTGGTTCTTAAAATTTTAATTGTAACAATTAAGTCTCTAATTTTTATAATTTATAGCATTTTAGTCTTTATACTATCGAAGTTGTAATCTATTGTAAAATTTCTGATCAAAAACACACGTAAGGAACATTTTGTAGCATTTGAAAGAATATTTAAACTAAATAAAAGGATTTAAAGAGAATAAAAGATGTATTCTTTACATTTTAAAGGATTTTTTGAGTTACAAATTTAGGAAAAAAAATTTATACAATTATTCAATTTTATGCTTAAAATTCTTAAATTACCTCTTAAATACACATTCATATGTCATTACGTGTTTTTGATTAAAAATTTAACAACAAGTTACAATTTAGACAATATATTAATATAGTGACTAAATTGCTACAAATCAAAAAATTAGGAATTTAACTATTATAATTGAAATTTTAAGGAGCAAATTAACATAAATATGATACTTGGGGGACAATTTACGCTATTAACCCTTTAAAAAAAAAGGAAAAAAAAAAAAGAATTAATGGGGCTCAAAATCCGTCCTAGTAGCGAACGATCTGGTCAGTTTCCGCGCATTAAAATAATAGACTGACGAAGTTACCCTCAGAGCCGTCGGGAACAAGATAAGTCAGTCACCAAACCCCCCTAGGAGTCTTTGATACGTTCGATGAAGCCAATCACAGCACTATAAATAGCAGAAACCCACATTATTTTCTCCAATCCTAACATTTTCTTAAAAAACATTTTTAAAATCTAAAAAGACAGCGAAAAACCATCCCAAGAAAAAAATGAATTAAAAAATAAATAAAAAGACAAAATTTTCTGTCTTTCTTTCATTTCTCCGATTCGTTCGCCCAGTCATTCACGCGTTTTCCTAGCCGATTTCAAGGTCAGATTTTTCCATTTAATTTTTCTTTTTTGTTTTCTATGTGATTTTCTCGGGAAAAACCTCTGATCCGCTGCTCCGTCCAGCGTGATCCTGGGTTCGAGGGCCTTAATTTGGGGATTTTTAGCTTCTTAGGGTTTTCAATTTTTTTGATTTTGTCAATTTTGGGGTTTCTGAATCGTTCAATGTGGTGAAATTTGGGATTTTTAGGGGTTCGATTCGAAGAAGCAGCAATGAGCGACCACCTTGTGTTGTTCGTTGACCGTCTGATTAGGCCCGGGGCTGTACAATCGGCGGCGTCGGAATCGTCTGAGGTCGTTTCGGGGCCCGTTGGTGGCGGCGATGGTGGCGGTGCTGGGGCTAAAGATGGGCCGGGCCTGAACGCAGCTGGCCCATCTAGCTCGGCGACGGGGGAGAAGCAGTTGGAGGAAGATGAGGGTTTGGATGAGGAGGAGCCGCTGATTCAGACGGCGGAATGTCGTATTTGCCAGGAGGAGGATAGCCTCAAGGATTTGGAGACTCCCTGTGCTTGTAGTGGAAGCCTCAAGGTATATGACTAATCACTATATCTATACCCAGAAAAAATAAAATTTAGTTATTAATGCGTTATTTATGATATGTCGTTCGCTTTTTGGGTGGAAACGGCTAACTTGTGCGATTAGAGTTATTTCCCCTATGGGATGTTAGCGTGTTTACCTTATATTGAAAATGCATGCTTTTGTTTGTGAAGGTTGGATTTTTCTGTTTTTGTTTTCATTACTGGTGATAATGCTCGATATATAGTACAGATTAACTGTTTGGAATGGAAATAGTGTAAGAATATTAATGACGTTGACATGAAAGAGAGGCGTAAAAGTGAAAGAGATATTGTTCTGAGGAATTGAAAAGTAGATAAAAGATGATGGAAAACGCAAGGCTTATTAGTTATCTTCCTTTTCACGACCTTGTCCAATTGATTATGCAAGTTGACCAATTTGGATTATTGAGTTTGATGACACGAGGCCATGTCCGAAGAATGCTGCTGGTGCCACTGGTTTTTTTGTATGCTTAGATTTCAGTAGAGGTCAAAGTAATAACAGTATATATATGACTATTTGCATAGCATATTGCGTAAGTATACTTTTTTCTGCTGGGATGTCCGATGCTGCATTCTTCAGGAATGTTGATATCATCTAGCATTTGATAATGTTTCTTTGAGAACCATTTTGCCCTTTCACGTTCTTCTCTTCCATTCATGCTGTAACTGTGGTAGTTCTGAGTAATGGGTGACAAATAACAATCTCTAGTTTTTGGGACCTTCCTTTTGAAATATTTGAATTTGAAAGATGTTTTATAACTAACAAGTTTTGCATCCACAGCAACAGGTTAACATTTTCTTGTATTTCTGCTCTCGTATGTCTTGCAATAAAATCTGTTGTAACTCTATTTGTTATTTTGGTTTCTAATGTAGTAACTGATTGCAACATATTTTGTTCAGTATGCTCATAGGAAGTGTGTTCAGCACTGGTGCAATGAGAAAGGAGATACAATTTGTGAGATCTGTCATCAGGTATGTTCCTTATGCTTTTCTTTTTCTTTTTTGGACTTTTAATACATTGTCCTATGTCATCCTGATGGTTATTTGCATTGATGGACACAGCCATACCAACCTGGATATACTGCTCCTCCTCCACCTCCTAACCCTGATGAAACTGCGATTGACATAGGGTATGATATGTCTTTCTTATTTTGATATTTGACATATGAGAAAGATTTTTTTTTTTTTTTAAATTGTGTTTGGTTTGTGCATGTTTCTTGCAGTGGAGGCTGGACAATATCTGGGACTCCTGTGGAATTGGATCCTCGCCTCTTGGCAATTGCGGAGGCAGAACGGCACTTTCTGGAAGCTGAGTATGATGACTACGCTGCTTCTAGTGCCAGTGGAGCTGCATATTGCCGCTCGGTTGCCTTAATTGTAAGCCCATCTTGAATCTGAAAGTGAAGAACTATAGTTATTAATCCCTTAATATCAGATTCCTTGTATTATTTATACTAGCCTTGACATTAATTTTCTCCCTTTGGCAGTTAATGGCCCTTCTTCTCTTGCGACATGCATTGGGCATTACAGATCCTGACGCAGATGATGAAACTTCTGCTTTTTTCTCTGTAAGTAGGAGTGCATTTCCTTTCTTTCTACTTTCTACTTTCAACCAAGGGAGCCATGTAATGCAATGTAATTACCATCAATTTGTTCTGTGGTTTCGCTTTGCTGATTAATGAGCTAACTTTTGGCAGCTTTTCTTGCTTCGTGCTGCTGGGTTTCTTCTACCCTGCTACATCATGGCTTGGGCCATCAGTATGTTGCAGCGTCGGAGGCAAAGACAGGTAAGCATCACATTCATTTCCCACTTCATCACCTTCCTTCCTGCTCTTGACATTTTCAGGCTGATTTTCTTTTGCTGGATAATTACCAATGTTCCTAATCTTTCTTGGTACTTTCTTTTACAATTTGGCGAAATAGGAGGCTGCAGCATTGGCGGCAACACAAGTCGCATTTGTTTTGCAATCTGGCCAACGTAGGGGCCTGCAATTTGCAATAGCATCAGGACGCTCGGCAGCACCAGCACCAGCGGCACCAGCACAACCATCAGGACCAGCAGTGAGCTCACCCGAAGAAGCTGTTTAATGTTGCATTAGGCAGCTAGAAATTCTTTCAGAGTTGTATGTGTTGCATGGGGAGGGAGGATATGATTCAGCGGAATGTGATTAAAAATAAGTGGAAAACCTTTCCTTTGTTTAAATGTATGAAAAAAGATTTTTAAAGAAGAGAATTTGGTACGAGGGTGTGAAAACCCTGTTTCGTCATTGAAATGGTGGTTAACCACCCTCTTGGCTGGTGTCCATTTTGGTCTCTCTCTCTCTCTCTCTCTCTCTCTCTCTCTCTCTCTCTCTCTCTCTCTCTCTCTCTCTCTCTCAGGCTTTCTATGTAAATATCGATTTCAAAACAAAGGAAGAACCGAGATAAGCTAAAACCTCCTGGTTTGTCATTTGGAATCTCTCGTCGTGTTCAGCAAAAGCATCTGTCTCTAGCTGTTTTTCGTATTTTTATTTTCGTCATTCTCATAATCATATTCTTCCTTTTATTTTTCCTCGCTTTTTTAGGGGTTCGTGTATATATTCAATTATTGGTCTTATTTATAAGCCTATTAGCAAAGCGTTTTTTTCCAGCCACTCTTTTTCGTATTCATTTCTAGTATTTTTTTATTTAAAGAGAGACCATTATTTAAAATCATGTGTCTAAAAATAATGTTACATCATTAGTTTAAATTTTTATTTTTGGGAAGATTTTGAGGTCTCAATATTTTTTCTCTTAGGTTTATGCTACCAAATAACATTATAATTAAATAATTCAACTATGATGCTTAACTTTGGATCTATTTTAGAAGATTTATCTCCGTGTGGGCAACTTTGGATCTTTTTTAGAAGATTTATCTCCGTGTGGGTTTGTTTGATTATGGACAGCATCTAGTGACTGTTTTTTTCACTTGAAAACACAGAAGTACAAAAAATTCTTCTTAGAAAGCAAAGAAAAAAGAAGCATAAAAGCATCGAGGCTTTTACAATTATACGATTCATGCATTTACGATAATACGATGTGATACTCGCAGGAGATTAGTGGGTTAATTACAAATCGGTTTTAGAAATAGCGATAGCCAATGGGTGTCGACGAAGTCAATTACATGTCATAGACAACTAGACGATAACTTTTTTCCAAACAAGCATGTGTTCGGAAACTTCAATGGGTCTCCGTGGTGGCCGTGTCAGAAAAAAAGTCACTTCGATAAAGCGGCAAAGCGGCTGTAAATCTAGAAGGCCCATTGGGCCCATTAATGTAGCCTGGGCCTTCTTCTGCCGGACTTCACCTGGGCGGGCCACCCTGCTCATTGAGACACCAATATCGGGATTGGGCAGGAACCAAACAGTTTTTTTTTTTTTTGGTTTTTTTTTGGGGGGGGGGGGGGATATCAATTTGGAAAATTAGGGTTTGTACGGCCATTTTTAGGAAAATAAAAATTGAAAAATTTGGAGGGGCTGCATCTTTTTAGATCCAGTATCGTTTTTATTAAAAAAATACTACTTTTTAAATAATAACTAGTTAGTGGCAACTAGTTTCTATGTAATTTTTAATTAGTATATAACTAGTAATCGGTAATCAGTTTTCAAAACTAGTAACTATTTTAAAAATTAGTATTTTTTTTAGAAACTTTTTAAAAGTGATACATACAGAAATTAGGAAAAAAACCTTACCTCCGTATTTTTGCAATTATTTTTTTATTTTTATAGATAAAAGTGTTAGAAACCCTTATCAATTTAAACCTTTTTAAAAACATGTGATGAAAAAAATAAGCAAATTATTTAATTATATATAAAACTAGGACTTTTATTTAATGAAAATTTCATAATTTCAAATTTGTCTTCCGCCTCCTCAACACCCAATCTCGGTTGAACGCCCTAGTCAAGAACGATTGAGTGCAGTCGACTCATTCAAATAGGGTCAAGCATAATTGAGTATTGGTGGGAGTATCTAAATAGAATAAAGATTGGGATACTAAAATCTTACCCTAGCGATGTAACGTCAATTTTAGCCACATAACTTTAAGTTGTGTGGTTCCACTTTAAAATCAGAAATAGTTGAAATGTATCATGTGTGTAAGTTTTTTGTGCAAAATTTTGGTATCTTTATTATTACTCATCTAAATAATTTTAAATGCGCACATGATAATAGACATGAGTTTTGATAGTATTGTTTTCGTCACAAGGGTATTAGTACACCCTATGAGTGTAAATACCCATTTCTTTGTTCTAAATCTATTTTTAAATGAAAAATAAAAACAATAACAAGAGAAAATAAAGAAAAATGAATCATTTGCGGGCACAGTGTGTAAGCAATCGTGTACTTCGGCGATATTGTTGTGTTAAAAGAATATTTTCTTAGAGCATCTCCAATACAATATTATTAGGCTTAACAAAATTCAAGGTCCAAAATACTAGAAAATTAAAAAAATACCAAATGTTTTGAAAAATCTTGAAATAATTTTGAAAAATATCACTTCTAGAATTCTTTTAGAAAAATAATATTTTTGATAAATATTAGAAAAATACAACTTTTTCTTCAAACATGCTAATTCAATACTACTCGAGGTAACCAGTTAGGTTACTTGGGATAATCAATCTAATTACTTGAAGTAACTAAACAAGTTACTTCAAGTATTTCTCAATTAATAAAAAAATAGTATTTTTCTAAATATTTTTAAAAGTAATATTTTTCTAATTACTATTCGGGTTTTAGTTTTTTTTTTGAAAAATTACCATAAAAAATAAAATTTCCTCAATATTATTTCATTTAGCATGTACACAAAAGTCTTCCTCTAATATTATATTATTTATTGTGTCAAATATAACATATGTTTCTTAAAAAGAAAAGGATAAAGTATGCTATATTTGCTTTTAGATATAGCATCAAGTATAATATAATGTCCATCATTTTATTATTGATACACATTTCAATTCTCAATTAATACATTTGTTTAATTCTCAACCAATTACAAAATCAACTTATTAATTATTAAATAATAAAAATTAAAACTTGCATTGTGTATTGTAGTGTAAATACAAATTTAGTATCAAATTTATCATTGTTATTCTTTGTATTATCATATATAACATTAGCGATAGCATTTGCATTTTAGATTGTCTTAACCGAATTTGAGAAGGAATATAGCAAAAAATAACGGCAATTTGTTCGATGTCTTAACGTTTAGATCTCAATTATACGGAGACGAGAAATGCTTCCAATAAATCATATTTCTTCTTACCATATAGCATAGAGGATTATAGGTCAAGTACTAGAGGTGGACATGAGTCGGTTTGTGATAGCGCTGTTGTAACTGGATAAATATATGTTGCATGATCTGCTGGTGGTAAATGCAGTTCAAATTACAAGTATTTACCAAATTACAAGTATTTCATAGTGATGATGCTCATTGTGCGACTCACTTGACGTGACGTGATCTCACCAAAATGGAAAATTGTGATGTATAAACATGTCTGTCACATCTACCATTAGTAACTTTTATATTATATATATATATATATAGCACTAATCTAATATATATATATTTTTTAGCTATTTATAAATACTCATTGTTTTACTCAATTAAAATTTATTACTAATATTTTTTAGATATTATTTTATATAATTAAAATTTGTTACGTATAATTTTTTTATAATAAACGTGGAAAGACAAAAATATTAAAGAATATATATTTATTTTTATTATTTTTTTCAACTATTTAAATTATGGTAATCATTAAATAATATTCTAATGGTTTAAAAAAATACTTATAGATAGGTAAAAAAAAAAAAAACTAAAAACTTATTGGATTAGAAACCTTATACATATATGGCTTTTACTAAGAGTTTGAAAGGCAAAAAATAAAAAATTCTAATGAAGAACAAACTAGGTTTGTAACAAATGGTGAAATAAGGAGATATAATACTATTTGCAAAACCTTGATTCAGTCACTTTAAGCCTTTGTAAAACAGCAAGATCATCCTTAGAAGTTAACACTTAACATGGATCAGCTTGGACAAGGATATGGTCAAGACTCAAGGGCTGTATTAGTTGATAAAGTTAAGGAAGCAAATATTCTCACACACTCTTGGTATGATTATGATTCAAGGAGAATGATCGTAAAGTAGATAAAAGAAGCATTTTCTCCACTTTAACATCTGTTTAAGGGACATTCTGTTTGTAGTTTCCCCACCTTTGTTTTCCTCTTTATCCAAAGGAAAATGGTTTTACCAAGTGATTTAATCCAGCTAATGATCACATTAGAACTTATATTTACTAATGACCTAATTTTGATTTTTATATTATGACCAGTTTGAAGACCCGATAATTTCCTTTACTATTTTCTATTAACTAGTGAAAATTAACACGGGGAAGATCATTTGAGGCACTTCATCAAAGTAAATAATTTCTACTAATATTACTACCATGTTCTATCAAGAATTCGATCATTAATATCAACTCTGTGAAAACAAAAATACTAGAAGTCAAATAACAGGGCAAGATCCATTATATACAGATATTCATTTGAGATATTATTCAATTGGAAGTAACTAGTGCTACACAAACTCTTTTTTTATTCTGGATAAATACATCATTAGAATCACATGTATTGGCGTTAAAGTATGATCAAACACTAAGTTTCAATAAGGAAAAGAAAAAACAAGAAGAGAAAAGAGGAAGGAATTGTTCAAAGATGGGGTATGGTCTGTAATACAAATAAGAGTTCGGTTTGCTTTATCTTCTTTAACTTGCTTTCTCAAACCTCTTTTGCTAACTCTTTATTTTGGTGGCTTGGTCAGTAGACCTTACGAATGGTGTGTCATTGGCTTTAAACGTTGAGGTGGGCAGTCCAAAACTGAATGGGACCCCAAATTTTAAACAACATATTTAAAAAGTTACAACTTTAAGACCAACACTCGAGAATCTATAAAGCCATATTTTAAATTCTTTATATATAAATTTAGGTTTTCTAACTGTATGATCTTAAGGCTGGGATGATGATTGATGATTATATTCAGAAGACTAAGTGGGATCCACCAAATTTTTAAGATAAAGATACTGGTAATGTTTGCAAACTATGAGAGAGAAAAATAAGAGTATCTATAAGTACATTAACTGATTAACCTTGACAAGAAAAGGTACGTACCCGTACCATAAATCTATAGAAGCAAGGCCCCGCTTTCCTATTAACCAATTTCTTGATATGGCAATAGGCGCATATATGTGTACATATATATATTCCTCCCTTAGTTTGTATTGGCATTCTATGCCGATCTTGGTTTAGGACAAGGAAATATCTTCAAGCTATTCATGCAATTAAATGAACAATGTTTACTATCAGAATTCTGCTACACATATAATTGTTCACTCTGTGATTATTATCAGAATTATGTTATCACAAAGGAAGAAAATCAGAAAAAATCCATCATTTAATAAACAAAATATAGCTAAGCAAAACCAACCTGAACCCATCTGTTTGGAAAAGAAATAATATCAAAGAAAAAAAAAGTGTCATATCCTGATCTAATGTGTTAAGCACAGAGAGATCCTGATCTCTTTTTATTTTTGGTGGTGCAAAAAAAAAAAATAGAGAAATGTAAAAGGAATAATGGAATATGATCAAGAATCTTTAAGAGACATTCAAAAGAAAGTTGAACACTGGTATTGCTGATGAGGCAATTTTCTGCTTTAGCCAATGCCTTGGGGGAACATCCTGACTACTAGACAAGTTACCTGCAGCGCTACCAATATGTTGCCACAGTAATATCTCTGAACAAAACTTTTTTGGGGCAAAAGAAGAATTAGATTATCATAGTGGCAATCAAGTAGAATCTAATGCATGAAGCATTTTCATGAATTATGTATGATGAACTAGTGGTAGTAGTAGTAAATTTCCAAAGGGTAAGGGAGGTTTCAAAAATCCTTAATGGAAGAACAAAGTCTGCTAGAAAGCAACACCTCATTTAACTCTTTTTACTTTAATTGGTGGATAAAAAGAAGAGAATCAGCACATTAAATGAACATCCCAACTGGGGTCTCTCATAGCTTGGACCATGACCAGTCCATCTTATAAAAACACCATCTCACCATATTTTGCTAAAGTAGTGCAGGAATTTATGCTTTAGAATGTTCCAAGTTGCATGTGATATTATTATTTAAGTACAATATAAGTAACATTTAAAAATGGAGGGAAAATAAAGAAAAAGATGGTCTACATGAATAAACGAGAAACATATATATAGTTTTGAGGAAAAAGATGAAATTGAAGATTAATTTGAAGTGGATCTCTCAGGAAAAAAAAAAGATTGAATGTGGGGGGATTAGAGCTTGGCAACGCAAAATAAATGCAAAGAAAAGCATAAAGAGGCACTGTTAGCACAAGAAACCAAGTAGCGTTGTTTTTGTTGCATAGGAAAAAGAGCTTGGAATTCTAAAGTGGAGAGGAGATCTTATTAGAATGGGCATAAAGTAAGTATTTGTTTCTTTTAGAGGCTAGGCTGCTCTCATTCATTCCAATCCATCTTGATCTTCTATTCTTTATATGAGTCCTTGCTACTGTAGCAATTTGCTAGTCCGGAGGGCCCATCAGCTTGTGTTTGCCTAGTCATAGTTCCAAATTAAATAAAAATAAAAATAAAAATAAAACAACAAACCTTCCTTTTCTTAGTGGGAAAGAAAAAGGAAGTTACCAAATTAGCCTTCACATGTATCCAGGTACTGCCCTGAAAACAGATGCTTAAAACATAATTTTCTATTTCCAAAATTTAGATTATTAGAAACTAATTTCTAATAGTTCTTATTCACGTCTCAATACTCTACATATTATCAAATAACAAATAACTTAGTCTTACATGATAGTTTTGACCATGAGTCAAACCCTGGTATTAACTTTAAAATTGATCAAGATTACTATTTAGTGGCACCAAAAAATGAGCTGCAGGACCATGACCAATTCATGGGCATGCTTAGTATATGGTCGGGTGATGTGGCACAAGACTCTGGGCTGGCCTTTTCTTGGTCGACAAAAGCAGTGCAAATGATAGAGATGTAGGGGGGAAACAAGTGAAAAAAGATTCTTGGCTTCTCAAGGGTATTGTTCTGATTCCTTTATTCATTCCTTGTTAGATTCTCTCCATAATAAACAGCCTTAATTTTGCTTAGATTTCAGGTTTATGATTTGGGAGTGAATCTAAATTATGCCCTTTTGGGGCCCTCTTTTGCTTTAACTTTAAAAGCTCCTCTCCTCAATCCAATTAGGCCATAAATAGCAGCCTTTGCTTATTTATATCTCTACAGGAGTGAAACCAAAAGAGTATAAGAGTAGAAGTGACATTCTCATTCCTACTCATTTTCTTACTGCTCTTAAACAAAACAGAAGAAGAGAACTCTTGCTTCCATTCTTCTTGTTTGTTCAAGTGTAATATTTGTTTCCCTTTCCTTCCTTCTTGTTTTTTTTTCAAGTTAAAAAAAAAAACCATGGGTTTTGCAACTCAAAGAGTGCTCATACTACTTATCTGTATTGGGTTCCTTTCATTTCAACCAGATAAAGTATCTGGTCTGAGAAGTATAGATATTGCCCTCAGAGAGCAAAAGGAAGAGAGTCATCTATTTCTTCAGATTCGCCGGTTTCTCAAGGTTGTCAAAGAAGAGGAAAAACTAAACTCGGAGACGAAATCAGCTAGCCAAAACAACAAGTTTGATCCTAATCAATCGAGCAAAAGAAAAGTCCGAAGAGGTTCGGATCCAATCCACAATAGATGTTGATTTATTAGACTTGTTTCTTTGGTTGAAGAACAAGTCATAGAGCTGGCTTTGAGCAATGCAGGGGAAACTAGAGAAGATAGTGAAGTGTTTCTCATTTCTTGAGGAACTTCCATGACAATTGGTTTGGTATTCCTTCTTCCTTCAAAAGAGTTATTATTATAAAGAGAAAGAGAGAGATGTGTATAGTAAAGTGACAAGTAACCAAAAGGTATATCAACTGAGCCAGAATCATCATGTATGCAATCAAGCCAAGGTCATAATCTGTTTGCATTACCTTTGATAAAGGACACAGCAGATGGTAGTTTGGCATCCCGGGAAAGATAAGGTCAAATATAGTTATTTTGTTTTGGTTTTTTTTTTTTTTCCCCCCTCGTTTTATATAAATTTTAGAAGTAAACTATTTTGTTTCTGCTTGTATCAGTGCCACATTTCTTTTCAGGTTATAGGGAAATTCTTTTGTAATCCTTTAGCTCTTACAAAGTTCTTTCTTTAAATTTTAAGTGGAGTGAGCTTATTTCTGTTCTATTGGAGTACTTTTATTTCTTGAATACATAACTTAAAACAGTAATTTCCAACTTGTTTAACATAATATACATAAAAAGCTTCTTGTTCGAACTAGAAGTAGATATTAATATTATATGGTAGAGAACAAATTGGTTCTTTTTCTTTCAACTTTCCCTTTGATGATTTTTGAACTTTCTTTTTCTGTTATTTTGGAGGTGGAAAACGGGAACTGACCAGGGGGAAAAAAAAAAGCCAATATACATAGAGCAATTATTTCCAACTCTTTCTTCTTCATCTTCTTCTTCTTCTTCTTTTTTTCCCCCCCTCGTTTCCTTTACTTTGTTGCTAAAAGTTGTCATCTTTCTAAAAAGAAGGCCTGCTTATCTGTCATTGTTTAGAACGTAGTGGCTCCACTTTACTAGTGTGTGAATTTTAGCTATCCATTTTGATATTTATTTTACTAGTGTATGAATTTTAGCTATCCATTTTGATATTTATTATGACAAACTAAAGAACTAATTACATTGTCTAGCATTCACAAGAAAAATTTATGTGTAATGTGCATTAAAAAAAACACTAATTTTGTTTTTTGAAACGGTTGCAAAAGATGAATAATCAATAGAACTTGATTACTAAACAAGTTTTCGAATGGCTATATCAATTAGTTTAGGATTCTTGGGAGTGAGTAGGGAGAGGAGAGGAGAGATTCAAATTCTAATTAGGCTCAACCATGTTTGGTGATCAGATAGTTTTATTCTTATTCATAATTAGGATACAGAGCATGGGAGGAAGCGGGTCCAATGAAAAGTTTCAATATTAGATTACTATTAAGTTTTGAGCATATATTGTGCTATAACAAAATCAAAATAAAATGCTTATTACTCAACCACAATTAATTATCATACTTCAATGGGTTTTACAACATTGCACTCTCTTTTGTCTTTGAAGTTACGGGCTTTTATCTCGGTAAAAGTCTCAAGTCAAGTTGGTCTGGGCCTTCTCCAATTAAAGGGTTCAAACATGTTCATGCCAATGCTTGGTTGAAATTGGACAAGAGTTAAGATTTTTATCACATTAGATTTAGAGGAATTTATCATATACATATAGGTCTACCTTTTATTCGAGTTAGCGATTGCCCGTAATTGATTGATTGGGCTGAGCTAGTCTGACTTCTAATAATGTGAAACAGTCAATGTTTCTCATATACAAAGAATGAACTAGTATACCGGCTAACAAATAAGATTATGTATAATTGTGCATGAACAAACTGTAATGCTCGATTTATGGATGTGACACTATTGTGCTTTAGGGGATAAGGGAATCTAAGACTTTGATCTTGTTATATCTCAAAAACTTTTTTTTTCGCCCTTAAATTTGCTCAAATTTGAATTATTCATCTCAAATCTGCCCAAAAATTGAACACAAATTAGCTCTATAAAGATAAGAACTAATACTGTAACCAAGAACAAATGCAAGAAAATAAAAACACTAATAATTACAAGCTTAAGCCTAATTGATAACCACTCAAAATCTCTCAACCCTTTTATCAATTTTTTTTAAATTAAATAAATGCATTGTTTTGTTTCCTTACTCTATTGGTTTAAGACCAATAAGAGACACCTTAAAAAGGAAATATTATTGTTATTAGTATTTTAGCTAGTCAAAATCATGAAAAGCATGATTAATTATGCAAATATTCGATCCAGTAAAATGGGTGGGATAATGCTTATCCTCCTTTCTTTCGGCGGAAGATATTTTGTTTTTTTAAGTTTTCTTTTAAATTATTATTTCAACTCTTTTGTCTTTATCTTCCGTAATCTGTAATATTGCATTGCATGAAAGAACATAAATGCTTTTAGGTGGATGCTGATCCACCCATAATTTCAAGCCAGATGACAAATTTGATGGGCCTGTTTTTTCTTTTACGGCCCACATGGTGCAACAGTGGAATCTAGTTCTGGTTTTCTACGTACTAAAAGAGTTTTAAAAAAAAAAAAAAAAAGATTGTATTAATTAGAACCGTTGCAGAACATTAAAACCTCAAACTAAATTCCATTTTGGTTGGTATTATCACTCAATTTTGTTGGATCCCAAAAGAAAAAATATAATATATATATATATACTATCAAGTTACTCGTTGACAGATATAATATATATGTACTATCAATTCCAAATAAGAGTGGATACCTTTATTCAAGAGTACAAGTTAATGATAACTTCCTCAACTAATCAATAAAAGACAGATTACTCGTTGTTGGACCCAATCTAGCTCTTTATTTACCTTGTTTTCGGTTGGTTAATGTTTTAAATCTCTCCCTCAATTTTATTTTTAAAATGAGGAGAAAACTAACCTATATTTTGTATGCCTTAGTTTCTATCTACCTAATCATATTTTTGCCGCATCACTGAATTAAGGATAAACAAATAAATATCTATTGGTTAGTTTTCTTTTTCTTTTCTTTTTTTCGTTTTTATATTGTACAGTTGATCAATTGGCTAACACTTATGAAGTAAATTTGGCAATTATAAAAAATATATATGTATGTTTTTGTACATTTCACGGGAAACTAACTTCTTTAAATATAGAAAAAAAGTATAAACCTTAATAGAGTTTTTCTTTATTCAAATTTTTTAATTTAACTAGTGATTTTGTATAATATCGAATTTGTCCTTATGAAGGTAAAAGTTTAACAGTTAACTGAATACTAAAGTTTTTAAATTATACGTCTCAACCAATCATGATATGGTGAAAGAAAAAAAATTTAATTTGGAAGAAAAATAAAAATCAATTTAGGAACAAATTAATTTGGTAGGCATTGTGTTAGAGATGTGGTTTATATACGAAACGAATCGAAAAATAAAACAAAGTAAAGATATACAAATTTTATAATGGTTCAACTCCAAAAAAAATGACCTTACATCCATTGTTCTTCACTATTTTCTAGAGAATTATAAGAGTTTCTCTAAGTCTCAAAGTGTGAGCAAAGAGAGAATGTATAATGAAGTGATTGTGAGATGAAAAATTATGAGACTGAGCCCCCTTTATATAGATGAGGGTAGCTTTAGATTTCCTGATTTTGTGAATAGGAAACTACATAATAAAATACAATATAATATTGAGATTGGATGACTATACAATAATGGGTAATTATCTCATTTTCAATTAGCTAGTTACCTTTTTTTGGAGATTAAGTAGATCAACTATTTGTGGTAGTAAAAAAATCACACAACAATAGCCCCCCACTTTTTAATGCGTCTTTGACATGTTGAAAGCTTTCTTCGATAGAATAGTTGACTGCACGCCATCTTGATCAATAGTTTCTACTCAAGTCTTTAATTGGACTTATTGTAAGTTCTCTCAATTCTTCTTTGCTAATGTCGACAATTGAGTTAGCAAGTATAAAATAATGATCAAATAGTGCCACCATACTCTTGTTGACATCTCTTTCTCATAGATAGATGAGTTAACCATTTATGAGTTTAATAAGATCAAACTCTTAGTAAGTTGAAAAATACCACTTCTCCAATAGCAAAAGCGAAAGTGAAGTATGCGACTGAAAAACGATCTCATTAATCTTCTATAGGAACTTTTGGAGAAGTAAGAAATACTTAAGAATTATATCATTGTCGATGTGACTATTTACTAGTAGAGCATTGAAGAGGCTGCAAAGTCTTTTAAAGAAAATCTTTTATTAACCATAAATTTGAAATAATGCTCGTATTATAGAAGTATGCTTCATATTCTGAAAGCCTGAATCTAGATATGATGCTTTTATATTGAAATCTTGAAGGCAATCAATGAAGTCGCTAAAAAATAAAACAAGGGATGCTACCTTATAGATGTAGTTGATGACACTTATGTCGTTGAAGAGCAACTACTAGTAGCTGAATTAGTGAATAATATGAACTCTTTTTATGCTTTTTAGCAGTTTTAAAGGGTGCTATATTTCAAATTTTCCTGCAAAATATTGTAAAATCCAAAAAATATCGAAAGTAAACAAAGATGTAAAAAATATCTGATCCTTTGGTCATATGCTTTTAGCTGAACTTGCATTTTCTTAAGATACTTTACTTCACAAAATAAGAATTGAGTTGTTTTCTCTATAAGATAAATCTTTAGCTCGTTATTCCATTAGATGTAAATCATAGGAATTGTTAAGCCACCTCACATATTAATTTGAGGTTCTATATCTAAAAATATTCCATGAGGTATAAATCTATAGGAAATGTTAGGTCATTCTGAAAATAGAATTTCATATTATATCGATAACTTAGAAACAAGATAAATCGATCTTTATGCTTTTGCGATTCAAATCCTCTCAACTTAATAAAAAGTTTAAGTAGGATAAATTAGGTCACTTCTAAAAAATAACGAACGTGAGTGATGTAAACTCAATATTTATTTTTCAGAAGTTCCATATCAAGTATAATTTTAGCATCGTATCATATCCAACTATGAATGTTATGTTTAGTTACTTCAAAGTTCGTAGAGGGACATTGCATAGTACGACATGTTAAGGCATGAAGTGAAGATGAAAAACTATAAGTCTTCGAATTTTCAAAATTAGGTTTGAAAAATTCAACTTTTCTCAATAGTCGTTATGTTAGATCCTTAGGAAATAGATAGAATGTTTTTAGTCTAATCCTACTGGTCTTTGAGTTTTATAGTATCACAAAACTGTAAGTAGAATATGCATGAAGATAGATCGCGTGAAGAAAATATATAGACTTTTATTGATGGAGTCATCGAAGTATATGAAGATGCCCTATGAGTTAGTAGTCGCATAATAGTCGATACAAGATGAAGAGACTTGAGAAGAATTACTGATATTAGTGACGAAATTTATATAGAATAGAGAGCTCCTACTTGGAGAGCTCGAATACAATGGAACTCAAATATAATAGAGCTTGAATATAGATAGCTCAATGATCGAATGGAAATCTTATCGAGGTTTTTTGAAATAGAGTGACGATCTTGTCTAGGTCAAAGATAATGAAGAACTCGAACATGGTAGAGAGCTTACGTAATAAAAAGCTCAATAATCTTGTGGAGATTTTGAAGGTCTGAGAAACCGAGTGAAGATCTTGTTGAGATCAAAGACAGTGAGGAGCTCGAATATAATGAAGAGCTTTTGTAATGGGGAGCTCGAATATGGGAGAAGGGGGAGAGCTCACGTAAAGGGGAGCTCGTATATAATAGGAAGCTTGAATATGAAGAGCTCAAGAACCGAATAGAGATCTTGTTGAGGTATGATCAACTAAATGAAGATCTCATCGAAGTCGTATAGTTGCATTCATTCAATCTCATAAAGATATGTCTCGACCATGAGGTGTGTATATTCTCAATCTAGAAAGGCATCCCTCAACCATAAACGTGAGTTGATTAGTAAATTTTTCTCACTTACACGAGCACATCAATGATGATTATCAACTTTAGTAACCCCGTATTCTTCGTCGAGACCAATTTAGCTAAGGCATCTACTTGGCTTTTTTTTCTGCAAGGTAGTAGTTGAATACTATATGCGATAATCATTAAGAAGAGATATTTTACTTCTTGCAGATAAGCCAACATCATCCCTCCTCTTATTTAGTAATCACCAATTACTTAGCAAACAACTAATTGGGAATCACTTAATATCTTGATTATCTCTAACTTTATTTCTTATGCGAGCTTAAGTCTAAAAATCACCAATTACTTGGCAAATAACTAATTGGGAATCACTGAATATCTCAATTATCTCTAACTTCATCTCTTGTGTGAGCTTAAGTCCAACAATCAGTGCCTTATATTCTACTTCATCATTCGATGTTAAAAATCTAAAGTGAAGTACACAATAAATATTATGTCCTTTTGGACTAATTAACGTCAAGCCCATACCAGCTCTGTTTTAATTTGATGATCTATCCACAGAAAGCTTCCACAACTTCGAAGAATCCAAAGTAGGTATTTTGATCACTTTTATGAGAAGATTAATATCATAAGTGAACTCTACAATGAAATTTACGAGAGCTTGACCTTTGACCGTGGTACGTAGTCAAAAATTGATGTCGAATTAGCTTAACTCAATATCCCACTTAAGTAATCGACCTGATATTTCGGATTTCTGAAGGACACCAACTTCTCCATCTCTGGACATCTAGTTTCTACACCAAGTAATTTTTTGCTCACATAGTATATAGGTTACTATATATTTTCTTCTTCTCGAATCAATGCAACACTTATCACATATTTTGAAATTGCAAGATATAAGAACAACTTATTCTCGTATTTTAGCTTTGATAAGAGTCGAAGAGATCCCAAGTATTTCTTTAGATCTTGGAATGCTTGCGTGGATTTCTCAATCCACTTAAATTTCTTCGAACCCTTCAACACTTCAAAGAATGGTTGACATTTATTAGTCGATCTAGATACAAATCAACTTAATACGATTACCCTTTCCACTAAATTCTGCACATCTTTTGACTTTGCAGAGACTATATATCGATTAGTGCTTGAATATTCTCAAAACCTCACTGATTAATCATAAACTCGAGAAACTTTCCCAATCCTACGCCAAACACACACTTCTTGGGGTTTAATTTCATTTGGTAATTCATAAGTATCTTAAACATCTCATCGAGATATGTGATGTGATATACAGCTTCTTTTGACTTTACCAACATGCCTTCTGCATAAACTTCCATTGTCTTACCAATTCACTTTACAAACATCATATTGACAAGACACTGGTAAGTTACTCTTGAGTTAATGATTCCGAACGACATTATCTTATACTAATACAACTCTCGATCTGTAATAAATAAGGTGTGTTCTTTGTCAAGCTCATATATTAGAATTTGGTGATAGCCATAATATATGTCTATGAAGCTCAACAATTCATATCCTGATGTCGCATCTGTAAGCTGATCAATTTTTAGGAGTTGAAAACTGTCCTTCAGACACGTTTTGTTAAGATTTGTAAAGTTTATACATCTTCTCCATATCCCACTAGGCTTTTCACCAAAACTGAGTTTGCGTGCCAATTCAGATATATAGATTCTTTGATTAAGACGATTTCGAGCAACTTCTCTACCTATTCTTTCAATGCAACATAAAGTTCTAGATCCAGCACTCTTCTTATTTATTGCACCAGCTTCTTTGTCGTATCGATATTTAGGCGATGGCATATGACATTCGGATTAATTCCCACCATATCTGAGTATTGCCATGCGAAGACATCCAAATTTACTTTTAAAAATGCAATTTACACAACTTTTATAGGCTCTTGAAGTTTCACTCTAATTTTAATACCTTTAAAGACTCTTTTTTTATCGATTAGCAAATCTTCCAATTCCTCGATTAGTCCAATTTTGACCTTTTATTGATCTCTTGTGAATCATGGTCTTTGATTGACACTTCCTTTTGATGTTGGACCATCATAGTGCAAGATGTTGCCTCTCGTGTGGTAAGCTTTAAGGAGTTATTATAATAAGATCGTGCATCATACTGATTGCCTCGAAATCATTCCTACTAATTGACTGCATATATATGATCGATGGGTGCATTCGGCCCAGTGTAGTTGTTGAAACATAACAGAGCTCTCGGAGTTTCTTGTTTTTTTGGATCAAGCTGCTGTTAGGGCTATTTCTAACACACACAAATACTGTAAATATACGGGTCGTAATAAGTAATATAGAGTAAGAGAGTGCCGATCTCACGAGAAGTACTTGATTTATAAATACTAAGTTCTAACCAAAACTAGTTGATGATTTGTCCAAATAACAGAAAATGGATATTGTGAAAAAAACTACAATGCAAATTCAATATAAATAAAAATAACATAAATTAACATTAAACAACCAATGGTAGTTTTACAATAATGAGATAAAGCCAATGGATGCAATCTCTTCTCTAATTCCTTCAATTACTAGTTTTCTTTACTGTTCAAACATCCACTTAGAATTAACAATCGAGAATTCAATGGTATTAACAAATTTTTTTCCAAGATATTGGTGAAAATGTTTAAACAAGATATAATGTTGTTCCTAATATAAATTGATTAAACTTATTAAGCTTAGTAATTCCGAAACAAGGTTGTATAAGTTACTTAGGTATATTCCTATCCTATGTAAATTCACTTTAAACTAGGCAATTTTATATTGTTCAATCTATGTCTAAATCTACTTTTTTTTTTTCCAAGTTCATATAGATTTGACACAATAAGTCTGTTTACTATCCAAATAAACAGAAGCATTAAGCACAAGGTGGAACAATTAACTCATCCACGGATAGCAAGAAAAAATTAGAAAAATAAAGTAATTAAATTACATTAGAGGTTTGATTACATCTTTAGAGTAAGAATTTAGTTCATAGACATATCAAGAGAATCACAACAAAATGATAAATCTTATACACGTACATAGTAGAAAAATAGACAGATAAAACTAAGAAAGAGAAAGAAAAACTCTGTGAAGCTTGCTCAATCTTCTCGTCTCCTCCTGATTCCTATGGCTCCTTGTTGTTTTCTTTTTTCAGAACTCTCTCTAAAACTGGTTTCTAGGGTTTCTCCCCCCGTACCCATAGACGATTCAAAGAGAAGTTAAATACTAGAGGCAGAACCGGCCATGATCGAGGAATTATGTAACATGTCTGCACTTTGTGGTGCTGTGGCACCAAATTTGGTGTTGCAGTGCCGAGATAGTCTAGATGATAGTGCTACAATATCGAGCCATGGCACTGCAATGCCATATCACCCAGGAAACGGTGCCACAACACCATAAGAGGGGCTGTGGCACAATGAGCATGGCACTACGGTGCCACAAGGATCTATGTCACAGCCCTGCGGCGTAGTGTAAGTGGCGCTACAGTGCCAAGTTACTAGAATTCCTAGAGCTGTAGCGCCTAGTTTTTGCTCTGTTTTCACTCTTGCTGGCGATGCTTCACTCTACTAAGACTGTGTTTGCCTATCTTTGCTCAGAATTGTTCTAACTTGCCTTGATTAAGCCTTGATTTCTCTTGAAAAGTCCATATTCTCTAGTAAATGACTCCTCAATTGAAATATTGCTAAAATCAACAAAATCAGATAAAAAGAGCTCGAAGAGAAGCAATTCTTAAGCTTGAAAGGATAGTAAAGTTAAGTATATAATCCACTTAACAGCTGCTTCTAATACAGTTGCTCATTCTTCCTCTTCTTAGACTTGTTGTTATTGTTGTTTCCACTTATTGTCGCATATTTGGTCATGTTTTTATCCTCTTTTTTAGTTTTGTGAAGATTTTCCCAAGAAGACTCAACTCTTAAATGACGACTAACCCTTCATCAAGAGCTTAGTCTTTAGTCACATTCCAGCCATTATTAAGGTAAGGACCCCATCACTAAGAGCATAACTGACTTTCGCTAACTCTAAAATAAAATGATTTAAGTATGATCGCAAAGTCTCTTCTGGTTCTTGTTGAATGGCAGACATACTGGTTAAAAGAATGGTAAAGCTCTTCGTAGCCTGGAATTATATTAAGAATACAGTCTGGAGTTGTTGTCATGATGAGATCAAATAACTTGAGTCCTCTAAACCACTTCTTTGCTACCCCAATAAGAATTACACTAAAGCACCTGCAGCATACAAGGTCATAAACCCGATGGAGTTCTATCAGATCATTGAAGTGATTCATATGGTTCTATGGATTAGTTTTTCCATTGAAGGTATTCATCTTGGGAAGCTTGAATCTACAGGAAGTGCAATAGCTCGAACTTCCTTATTAAATGACGATTAACGATATTCAACTATGAGCTCATCATCCTATCCAATGAGTGCATCTAATGCATCCTTAGATTATAAACATCGATGTTAGGAGGAGGAGCATTATCATCCCTTGCTGATGGTATAGGTGGTCTTTCAACATTATTGTCACAATGCGAGTTTGGATGATTAGACTGGATCTACTGTGACCTTTGTGAAGCTTTGACGAGATGGAGTTTGGTTCTCATAATGTGATCGAAATCACTCATTACTATCCTTTTTTTTTGTCACTATTCCAAATGTTATCTCAAAACGGCAGAGTCCCGTCTTGGCATTTCGCTAATTCTTTCAAAGACGCTTCTCGATTAACGGACCTGATCGTTATTTGGACGGTCATGGTTAGTTAGAGCTCTTTAAGAGAATTGCCCACAATTAAGGTCTGTGGTTAAACTTTTAGTGTCAAACTCTTTTGGTAAGTCAGCAACCTCGCCTTTTCCTTTAAAAGTGTGATCTGCATGTCGCTCCTACTAGGCCTTAGGCTAGTCGTGATTTCCCACTTCTTGAATATGAATTCCTCTCCTAGATTGTCGAACAGGGCAACCTTTGGGATACTCCTATTGTGATGTGTCATCATCTGCCCCTCAACAAGTCGCCTCACGGAATCATTAATCTGATTGGTAATTTACTTAAGGTTTGCAAAAGCATCCTCTGTGCAATCTTTTCTTTGAAGCATATTCTTATCTAGTGCTGTCATAACTGGTTGATCTTGAGTAAGATCAACCTCTACTACAGCAGTACTTTGAGATTAATTTTAGCTAACTCTAGCATTTCTGGTGGTATTTCTTATGTTTGCCATTGTTAAAGAAACAAGATTGACAAACTTTTTGTCAGAATAGCCCTCTTTCTAGTGCCAATTATTGACAGAGGTTTTGTCAATAATGAATTTTGAGATTTGCGAAATATGGTTTATATGTGAAACAAATTGAAAAATAAAGCAAAGTAAAGAGACATAAAAAGATGAGCCCACATATATCGTTCTTTACTATTTTCTGGAGAATTACAAGAGTTTCTTTAAGTATCAAGATGAGAGTAAAAGATAATTACAGAGAGAGTGTATACTGAAGTAATTATGAGATAAAAAATTATGAAACTAAGCCCCACTTTAGGTTTCCTAATTTTGTGAATAGGAAATTACATAACAAAATACAATATAATATTGAGATTAGATGACTATACAATAATGGGTAATTATCTCCTCTTTAATTAGTTATTTGTTTTTTTTTTTTTTGAGATTAGGCAGGTCAATTATTTATGGTGGTCAAAAAACCATACAACAATATTTATAATTAAGGGAAAATTCAATGTTTTACATGATCTTATTTTCCAAATTCATGAGATCACATCGGATAGATTTGATTTATGTTTTCTCTCAAAAATTCTATAGTTTAAAAATATATACAAGTGCTATATAATTTTCAAAACTGAAAGTTTTATGTCAAACATTGCAAAATACTATAAATATTTACGTAAATTTGCCATTAAATTTGTTGTATCACAAAGTGTGAGGTCTATATAAGCCTTAGCAACAACAATAGAATGATAGACATAAAATTATATTCACTAGCTCAAAAGACAAGTTGAAGTTATTCAATTACCAAGCTAATATTGTTTAATCCAAGTATCTAACTAGATTTTATGTCCTTGTTTTTTTGCTAGATTTTTATGTCAATTTGGGCAATGCGCGTGCTCTTTGAAGATGACATGAATGTCAGAACATATTGTTTTAAAGCACCGAGATACTTTTGACTCTCAACGTCTCTTTTTGTTAAACTCTCGACTCCTCTTAAGGCTATAATTCTATGGCCTATGCCATCAGTGTAAGCCACTTATAACTTTCAGGTTGCCTATTTGTCACCACGTCCTATCAAATAAATAAATAAATAAAAATGGTAGCAGCAATTTTCATAGTTCACATCTTAGATTATAAGAATTACCTGATTTATCATGTCTTATCAAAGTGGAAAAGATTGATTTCAAAACCCCTTATGAATTTTTTATTGGACTATAATTTTCTATGTATAGTTTTAGGTTCTGATAATGCATGATTAAGAATTTGCCTAATCTTACACTATAATAGAAAATGCATGACTTGATCTCAAGTGTTTAAACAGTTGAGTTTAGATTGGTCCAAAATATTTTAATTATCAGCATGGAATAAATGGCAATATTCAATGTCTTATCAATGAATTCTACCAAAAAAAAAAGAAAAATATTGTGATCCCACCAATAAGATAGTTAGTTGGGCAAAGACATTGATCTGACTTCTCAAACATTAAATTCACATATACAGATGATCTTTTCCCTTCAAATGGATCTAAACGTACGTTTGAAAATCATTAATCGGATAACCCAAAGTACCTTTTTTTTCAAATCTTTAATTTATTTATTTCTTTATTGCTTCGTAATTCATTAACATCCCGAGTTGTTGAGCCAACTAGGGCTAGTTCAATTGGTCAAAAATTTGAGAGATGTGTGTGTGAATTTAAGGTGGTTCAAATCTTAGTAGAGTGTGTGTTATTTTCTTTTAAATTTGTAAAAAGGCTAGTTCAATTGGTCAAAAATTTAAGAGATGTGTGTGTGAATTTAAGGTGGTTCAAATCTTAGTAGAGTGTGTGTTATTTTCTTTTAAATTTGTAAAAAGTGGTGGTCATTAGTTAAGTCTCATTTTTTTTTAAAAAAAAACATCCCGAGTTATGGATTCAAGTTGTGGTCGATGAAATATTGTTTTTAACTACTAAAAGAGAGACTGTTATAATCTTCCAAACAAATCAAGTCAATAAGTAGCTCCAATTTGTGCAAGGCTTTAGATTATAATATATGGTTTAGTTCGATATATTTCACCCTTTTTTATTGGTAACGTCAGAAAAGAGAAGCAAATAACAGAATGAGAGGGATTTGATGGCATACAATCTTATTCTTCTAATTTCTTTCTTAATAAGCAGACATGCATATAGATGTCGAGTAAAATGAACATATGACTGTTTGCACCCTTTACCCTCTTTTCGCTAATGCTTATAAAAGCAGTCTTAAATAGGACTATTTAAACATTTGTTGTCTATATTTCTTACTATATATATATATATCATTTCACAAGCAAAAACTCACTGTCAAACATGAGCTTTCACTCAAAGCAAGTATTTGTATTTCTTAATTAGTGATTGATTTTGATTCTAAAATGTGATTTGCCATCCAAAACATTGAATCAAGATGATATATATTGATTCATAAACGGACAATTAGAGCTTAAACGTGGCATGCAAATTAAAGGATTAATTATGAAGGAAAAAAAATAGAGAAAAATAATAAACGGAAAGAAACTTTGCGTGTTGCCTTATTACAATTTTGCTTATTTATAACATGTTAAAGCGTAGAGAAATGATTATTAAAGGTGGGCATGAAAATCATTCTTTACCTCTTTTTGAAGATGGCCCCTATCCCAATTCAACATTTTTGTTTCTTTTTTGTTTCTTTTTTTTTTTTTTGCTAATGATTTTATTTTCACTTTTCGAGTACTTAGTTTCATATTTAAAAGACAAGTTAACCATGAGGCACATATTAAGAGTGTAAAAGTCAATGTTAACCAACTTCTTATAAGTACTTAAACTTGATAGATATGTTATGCTCCAAAGATAGTATAAATTAAATTGTCTATATATACGTGGAATATTAGAAGTGTTAATTAGTCCAAAGCAATCAATATCCATATTGACTACACTTCTAATAGCTTATTAAATCCAAGATCCACCACTCTTTATTAAGAAATGTACTTGGCATCTTTTTGAAATTGTTTCTACACTCTGATAATGGTATGAATTGCATACAATAATTTGTTAATGGACCCCCGCCTAAACCAGATAATTATATAGCCTACAAAAGTAATTTAGGATTGAAATGGTATCAATTTTTAGATTGAAAGTGAAAACGAGCTAGGAAATAAACATATTCTAGTATTATATTCTTCCCGTGAAGCCAACTTGCATCCCGAGATTGGAAAAATTTTAGAAAAAGTTGAAACCTATGACAAGAACATTATCTCACATTACGTGAGTAAATTAGACTGTTTAGAGTACTTTTACTGTATTCTTTTGGCAGATTTCAGTGATAAAAAAACACTTATCAATCATGCTATTTTTCTATGGTAAAAAATAGATTATGTAGAGCTCAAAATCTACAATTAAGCCATAGAAGATCTATATGACCACTTGCAATTTTGATACGAATAAGAACGATTATAGTAGTGGAGAAAATATTTAGAAAGAATGTGTAGAAGGAAGAGGAATATGACCCATTTATAAGAGAAGATAAAGTGATCAACTATAAAAGGATAATTCTATTATCAGTTCATAGTTAATTAAATATTATGTTTAAGTATTTCAATTGTAGTTGAATGCTTACTAGATAACGTTTGATTATAAATATAATAATATGATAATAGCAAATAGTAATTACTTTTTTTTTTCTGAAACATAAAAAACTTTATTAAAACATTTATATCTCTATAAGGGCACAGGAGTAATAAAATTAGGATGAAATGTTGATCCAAAAAATACTTTATCTTTTCGTACATTTAAACGCATCACAATTACATACTACCAAACAGTCTGCAAATACGATTAATTTTGACATATTAATCATACTATTCAAAAATACATATTATGCTCTACTACAAAATTTTGTGTCATCGTCAAATTTGTTCGTTTATGATATTTTTATCGAGTAAGAATTCAACATGTGTGGTATTCAGCAAGCGTACTAGTACTAGCTAGTACTAGAGGGCAGACATGAGTGGGCATAGGAGGAAGAGGTGCAAGAGATTCAACGGAAAAGCAGGCATTTGCAGTGGAAATCCACGTTGCGTACAGGCCGCGACTGATATGTCCCTTTGTACGTACTATACGTTTTACCAGTCCTATGTGTATATATATATATATATATATATATATATATATATATATTCTTAACTAAAACATATATTAGACAAATTTATTGCTCCTAATACACACATGGAAACACGTACGTAAAACCATATCACAATTAAAAAACCCCAATTGTACTAAAATGTCTTTTTTGGTTCTGGTTTTTCATTTCTATTTTTTAATTTAACCGTTCGAGATTTGAGCTCAGCTCAATCGTTTTTCTCATTCTTATTGGCGGTGTCATATATTCATTAGAACTAGTGATACCGAGAGTGCCACATATATATAAGTATTAATTAAAGTACTAAACCTTCATTTTACACGGTATAGTAATACTAGCATCTTGTGTCACACATACGTATTTTATATTAATGGATATTTGATACAATTTTTGTGTCAAGTTTGAATTAAGTCTTCACCAAGAATTAGATAGAATTTATGAGAAAGAGGGGTTACTAACCTCCTGCTAATAATTAAGAATAATAATAATTAAAAAAAAGAGGTCTAATATTAATATTCCATCTTAATACCCTTCATGCACTTGTCATTCCCTCCTGATCATTACATAATAGCCCTCCTCATCATCAGCATCGTATTGTCAACTTGCTCTTTTATCTCATCTCATCTCCACCCCCACACCCCTACCCCTGTCCTTACCTCTCTCTCCTCTTCTTCTCCCAGAAATAAAATCCCAAAACAAATAAATTAAACCAAAAACCCTAACCCCTCCCCCACAAAGTCCCAACCCTTAAATAAATATTAAAAAAAAAAAACCAAAAAGCTTATATGGTCCAAGCCATGGACTTATCGCCCGCACCCACCAACACCACCAAGACAACCCCAGATACAGATACCGAATCCCCACCTCTACCTCAACCCACCAGGTCCTTAACCTTCACCAACGGCACCCTTAAACGCCACCACCACCTCCACGCGCCACTCCACGCGCCGCCTCAGATGGTGGTTTCTTATCGCGAATGCCTCAAGAACCACGCCGCCAGCATAGGCGGGCACGCCCTTGACGGCTGCGGAGAGTTCATGCAATGCCCCACCGCCGTGCCAACCGACCCCACCTCCCTAAAATGCGCCGCATGTGGCTGCCACCGGAACTTCCACCGCCGGGACCAACCTGAGGACCCCACCAGTACCTCTAAGCACCTCCTCCATGGCTTCCACAATGGTACCACTCAGTTCCAACTCCTCCACCCACCGCCGCCGTCCCTGCCACGTCAGCACGGCCGGAACTCAAGCCCAAGTCTGAGCCCAAGCCCGAGTTCCAGCCCCGGCCCAACTCCGAGTCCACACTCGCCGCCGCCGGTATCCCATTTGCCGCCAAACTCCTACTTCGCTTCTCCACCCCAGATGCTCCTAGCTCTCAGCACCGGCTTCTCATCTGGGCCGTTCGATGACCACCGCCATCAGCACACCCACCAGAGTTTTAATCCAACGGCGGCCGTGAAATCCTCTGAAACTAATCCCAGCTCGAGGAAGAGATTCAGGACCAAGTTTAGTCAGGAGCAGAAGGAGAAAATGTGTTTGTTTGCCGAGAAAGTGGGATGGAAAATGCAGAGGAGTGAGGAGAGATTAGTGGAAGAGTTTTGCAGAGAGATTGGTGTCCGTAGAGGGGTTCTCAAAGTTTGGATGCACAACAATAAGCACACTCTGGGGAAGAGAGACAGAGCCCCAGGAAGCCATAACCACAACCTCGTTGATGAAGCTGCTAGTAATGGGGATAACATTAATGGAGGAGGTAGTAGAGTGCTTAGCTTTGACTCCAATCCTGGTAATGAAACCAATATTGGTGAGAACCAAAATGATGAAGATAGAAGAGCTAATTTCAACTTTTTCGCTAATGGGTCTTCTTCTTCATCGTGATCTGAAGTGAGAAAAAACAGAGAGAGATATGAACAAAAGTACTACTCGATGAATCTTCTTCTTTCACTAAAGGGCCGGCTTTGGAGCCATTGATGATGTTCGTTTTTACATTACTCTGCTAAGTAGTGAGGTTGAAGAAGAGAATTAACAGTAAGAATATTTCAACTTCATTAAAGGAAATTCTTTTTCTTTAATTGTTATTGACATTTTCTTCTTTAATTTATGTTTATTTCACGTTTTCTTGCATGAATATATGGTTTCATTTTTTAGGACATTTTCTTGCTTGATGATATTAATTTTGTTGGCTTAAATGATATAATTGGTTTTTTTTTCTAAGCATATGATTTTATCTATTATTTCCTTAAAAGTAAACGGCTTTAGATATTAATTTGTTAGTTCAAAATGATAGCATTTGAACATTTTTGGGTGCAACTTGTCAAGATATGGCATTTGCTATTCTGTCCCCATGCAATTAAAGTGCATTTCCTAACACTGCAAAAATATGAAACTCTTTGTCTTGTTGGGGATAATGACACTGGTAATGTTTGGTGCACCTTCATTGAGGCACATCATAAATGATATATTTCTTAGCACCCAAAAAAAAAACATCATTATTATTTTTTAACAAAAATATCTTGTATATTCTAGAATGGGAATATGGGATTCATAATATAGGGCATCATTTTCTAAAAACAAATGTCTAGTATATGATCTACCTCTCTTACTAACTTTGAACTATTAAATTGTTATTGAGAATTCGTTGCGAGATTTGTCTAATTTAGTATATTATCTTCTGAACATGAGCTTTTAAGGCAAGCGGGCTTTTCTTTATTAAAGAAAGAGTGATGAAAGCCGTGCCCAAAGTACTGCCACCTTTCCATATTTGGTTGGCTTATTCAAGCGGCAAGTATTGTTCTTCTCATGCTTGCCAATCATAATCTTTATAAAATAGGACGCGAAAACTAGTAACTACTGTCATTGTTTAATAAGTAAAGGTACTATTTATCACACTTTTTAAAATATTGATCTAGTTTTATGATACATTAGTTAATGTCCAAATTTTGATAGTAGAATATGTATTGTAGTTGAATAATTAATTTAATTGATACTTTGTGCAACGATCTTCTGAAAAATTGCCACGTATGTTTTTCTTCTTGCATCTGGTCACATCTATGCATTATACACTCTACTCTGTGGCGGCCTCTTTTTGAAGTTGGTGAACCAAAGAACAATATCTTTTGAATTGGCTAAAATAGCCGTTTCCAGCTTCCAATAGAAAATTTTATCACTCCCATAAAATAATTAAAAAAATAACTAATATAAGAAAGGGAAGATCATGAATCATGATCTCCTTTCCTTTCTTTACTTGTTAAGATCATGAATCATGACCTCCTTTCCTTTCTTTACTTGTTTTGTCCTTCGATTCCGAAAAAAAAAAAAAAAAAAAAAGAAAAGTTGTCGTTGGGCGGGGAAGCACGAAGCTAGAAATTAGAAAAACGACATCCTTTACAAACAAAATGACTCTGGAAAACGACGATGTATTAAAGAAACGACAATGACTTATAACTCGGGAGTCAGGACTCGGCAGACGCCAATCTCTTCTTCCCTTTTCCGTACTCTAATTAGATAGCGGCCAATCTGAGCCGAATGCCCCTATTCCCATCGTGTTTCATTTGACGTGTTGAGTTATTTCTTATAGTCTGTACGAACGACACAGTTCTGAAGGGGGAACATATACTATAAACGACAAGAGCGTTAAAACAATTATCAACGACGGCACCATTGGAATTTGGAAAGCACATCATCACCTAAACGACAACAATCCTTAAAACAAAATTGACTCAGGTAATCGACAATAAAATCCTTCAAACGGGAATTTTATAAATGACGACAACATGAAAAACTTAAACAACGACAATAATTCATTTGAAAAGAAATAAAATACAAGAAACTTCTAGAAATAAAATAAAATACAAGAAAATTCAACATTGAATAAAAAACGACAATAATCATCAAACCCACGGGCCACAACATACTTACCAGACGTATAACAAGAACTAAAAAAACATTTTTAGCAGAATTCCAAAAAATAAAAAAACAAAAACTCGACAATAATTCATACTGAAAAATAATAATAATAAGAAACGACAACATTTTTTAAAAATGCATTAATCATGAAACCGACAACATATCATAGCAATGAAAACTTGAAAAAGACAAGATCTCTAATTCTCTACAAAGTCGATACTCTCGACAGTTCGTAAAAAAGGCAAGAACGTGAAAACGACAATAAAAGTATAGATGACAAAAATAAAAAACGACAATTCCAATCCCAAGCGACAACGAAAAGTGGAATTCAGTCTGCAACATGTCTAAAGGCGGACAAACAAGCGCCAACGTATGCCAAAAACATCAAACATGAAACAACAACAGTTCGTAAAATTTAACACTGCAAAATATCTTTAAAATGACGAGAAACTTGAATAGTAATAATAACTCATATAAGCCACAATACTCGTGTGAACGACAAAAAGTAAAAAAAAAATGGTAATATATTTTTGGATAATAAAATTTGAGTGTTCTATAATTTAAATTATGAAATTTGTATCTATAAAATAATATTGTTAAGATTAAGAATTTTTAAAAATTAATAACATGAATTGACTTTTGGAATAACTTTAAAAGACAATAATATTCTTAAAACGAATAGAATATTAATAATTAATCTAAGGATATTATCATATTTTCGTTACTAAAATTGGTCAAAAAATTACTCTAAGATATTAATTTTAGAATATTATTTTGTAAAGTCCAAATTTCATTCTTTAAATTATAAAAAAAAATCAAATTTAATAATATTTTCTTGTAGTTCACTCTATATTTTTCTTTTCATAACAACAAGTTTCTAAAAATGATTACAGATCTTGCAAAACTCAAGCACAATAAAAACGACAAAATTTTTTAAAAAACCAAATGGTAGGAATTAAAAATGATTTTCGCAGCGGAAGATTGCCCAGAAACATTCAAAATTTTTCTCAAAATAATTGATTATATGAGTGCATAGTATTAATTTATAGCAAATAGGAACATACAAAGAGAATAGATCTAATATCTCTTGTAGCCTATTAGAGGATCCTAGCTTTACTGTCTTCTCAACCACAATCTTCTAATCCAAGCCTTAAGCACATCTGGATGAACGTGTGGGCATTGCGTACAATTTCTTAAACTCACACTTTAGGCCCTTGCAATATTCTCAACATATAAGATTGCAAGAGTTTTGTTCTACAGAGAATCGGAAGACTCCCTTCTTTTTCTCTCTAATTTATGGAGGCTCTGTAGAAAATAATATGTAGTATATCTCTATTATCTATTAGGGTTTCCTTTATATATATATATATATATTAAATTATTTAATAAATAAATTATTAATCAAATTAATATATATATAACCTTTTTAAAAAAACGTTACCTAACTTTTTTTTTATATTAAACGTAAACTTTTATATATATATATATATATATAAACTAACAGATAATTCACTCATTCAAGAAAGAGTGTTTCACTTTTAGTTTTCTCAATTTCTATTTATCTAATTATCTGATAATTAGATATTTTTAAATTCAAAATTTAAACAAATTAGGAAACTTATTTCTCCATAAATTTTAATTAATTAATTCAAAATTAATTAATTAATTAATTAATAACAATTATTAATTATGTATAAATAAACTATTTATCTAGACAAAAGTATGCAGTAACAGAAATAATGTAATATCGTTTGTAAGAGGTGGAATTGGGGGACCTATAGACCTGTAATTCAAACTCCAAGAAATTATGACAATTAATTAAACTCTTTAATTAATTTGTCTAATTTATTAATTCCAGTATTACTCTACTAAAAATCCGAAATTGCACTCTTGAAAT
>JXTB01000728.1:39926-54409 GCA_002914805.1 Parasponia andersonii | reverse complement strand
AGAATTGAAATACCCAATAATCTCCAAAAATTTTTTCCAATAAGCAAATATATATATATATATAACCAATAGTGGATTTTTAATTATATAGGCATTTAACAAAATTAGAATTAAAATATCTAATGATCTCCAAAATTTTTCGATTTCTGATAAGTGAGCACTTAGCCTAACATTCTTTTATTTAAATTATGCATAATCTATTTTGTTGCTACTTAATGATCCACATAAGGATTAGTTAAATATTTGCTACTTATGAATATACATAAGATTTCTTACTGTCGATGCATAAGGAAATTTTTGTATTTCCTTAACTTCAATAATATTATAGGCATTGATTGATATTTTATTTATCTCTCTTATCCAATGTGCGTATCCCTTGAGGCATAATCCTTATTCATGGATTTTGTATTTTTCTAGTTTTAATAATCTCTTGGTTTTATACAATAGATCTATATCACTATTAGCCAAAAATATGTCATTGATATACAAAATTAAAAAGATAAATTTGCTCATATTGAACTTGTGATACGTGCAACTATCAACTAAATTTTTCTCAAAATCAAACAAGAAAATTACTTGATGGAATCTATAATATTTGAAGGAGAAACTAGTAGTTTTTAGATTCTAATGTAACTTCATAACCTAATGAGCTACTAATGCCAACATTATCTTAAAAATGTCTTTCATTAAAACTGGAGAGAAAGTAAAAAATATAATAATATTTAATAATATTATTATTAATATTATTATGTATATTATTAACTTATAATATTATTATAATTAATTAAATTATTAACTATATATTTATTTATATTTGTTGATATAATTAATTGATTAATTATGATAAAGTAATAAGTTGATTGTAAGTATTTACTCTTGGTGGTGGAGCTATTATTTGGAGAAATGTTAAATAATCTAACACTGCAGATTCTACTATAAAAACATAATATATAGCAGCTTATGAAGTAGCTAAAGAAGCACTTTGGCTCAGAAAGTTATTTACTGATTTGGAAATTGTTCCAAATATGAATAAGCCATTGACTTTATACTGCGACAGCAGTAGAGTGATGGTGAATAAATAAATAACATTAACTATGATAATTAATTAATAAATAAATATATATTTAACTCAATTAATTAAATATAATATCAATATTAATAATATTAATATATTATTATTAATATTATGTTATGAGTTAAATTATATTAATATTAATATTATTGTCTTTATTATTATAATACTAATAAGTTGATAATATATTAAATAGTAATATTAATATCATTTCTTTGTATTTTCCCGTTTTGATTTATTATTTAGATTAAATATTATTTATAAGTTGAATTTATTAAATTGATTGTGGATTTCACTTCGTTCATCGCCTATACTGCGACTCTTATTACAACTCCTTATCCCTATTTTTCTGTTTAGGAGGAAGCCTTGTACCCTCTTCGTCAAGTCTTACTCTTTTTCGGCTCAATAACTATATTATCGCCTTTTTTTTTTTTTTTCTGTGATAATCAAGTAATGGCTCTCTATTTTATAGCTTTCTTAGAATCCTAAAGTTTAAAACCAAATTCCACGAAAAGAAATTATGTTAAATCAAAAATCACAAAAACTTCTAGGCATAAATAAGTAAAATGATTGAATTTTGGGTCTAATTTAAATAAATACTCATTTTTCAAATGTTATAACAAAATATCTAATGTATATATTTATAGAAAAGTTCTATTGTAGGAGGAGAAAATCCTTCGTACAGAGTATTTTTAAACCATCAGATTAAAATTGTGAGGTCTTTATCAATTAATTTATCCTAGGAACACCCATACACAACTATGAACAAAAGAAGGGGAAAAAAACTGAAGAAAAGAATAATGTCATAGACTTTGGTTCTGTAAATAAAAAAATGTTGATTCACTCCATGAACAAGATCGGTTAGCAAAAAAACCCCTTTTCTTCTATTTTGACCAAAAAAAAAAAAAATGATTTTAGTGCTGCATTTATTTTCAACCATCAGAAATAAGGAGCCACTTTTCACAAGGCCAAAGTTGGGGTTTGATTGAAAAAGAATGATTCTTTTATAGAGAATGCGAGGCCAAACGTAAACCTATATTTGATCTCTACACTTACTATCCAAGCACAGATCAAAACGTCATTCGGACCATCATGTTCATCATCCTTATTTCCACCATTAATGCCATTAACAAATTACGAGAGTTTGTTTCTGCAATAGAGAGTTTTAGTTTTAATATAATCTGTAAGCCAAAAGTATTAAAATATGTAATTTTTTTGGGTAATAAAAACAAGGCAAAAAAAAGAAAAGAATCATTTGATCTGTTTGTTTCTTCCTTCAAATGTAAGATACGAAGCGTTTTTTTTTCCAGTTTTTATTCTTAAGTTTTTTTTTTCTTTTTTTTTTCCCCCCTAAATAACAATTATTAAGTGAGGTAAAGTCTATTATAAATATTGTACTCCATAGTTCTTAACTAATAAAATTTATTAGAATCTATTCCCTGGATAGAGTTTACCCCTTTTACACAAGAATTTCCCTTATTTATATACCAATTATAAAATATTATATACCAAACATAAAAATTTATATACTCAATACATTAATTAAAATTAATAAATAAGTATATCTATCAAGTATAAAAATATATATACTTGGATATTTAGTTATAAAATTTTAAAAATGGATATCTACTTAATCAAAGTTAATATATTGGTCCTCTATAAGTTTTCAAGAGAAAACATTGAATAACGTATTTTAATTTACTATATCTTACTTTTTCATTCCGATCAAAATTCCATAATTCTTCCATTAGGTTTTAATCCTCGAAAGATTTTCTTAGAAAAGAAAAGAAAAGAAAAAAGGACAAACCAAATTGCAATGCCATTCTGCAAGCTAAACAAAAACAAAATAAACGAGATGGAACTTGATTTTATGTGGTTTCAAAAATATAAATATTTTAAGAATATCGCCTCTGCCATTTTTATTAAAAAGAATACCGTTGAGGTTTGAAAAATCCAAGTATTATTTAGAAACAAATCACTTTTATCACTTTAGTTACAAAAATATCACTTTTAGACGTAATTAAGCTAACGAGGTTAGTTACCTCTTCAAAACTTGGTTGAGAATTTGACATAGATAATAGTAATTTGGATTAAGATGATAGTAATTTGGACTAAAATAAATTTTTTAGAGTATTTTAAAAAATAATTTTTCTAGTAGTATTACAATCTTATATGACAAAGATCACGCAATCTGTAATCATAAATTATGATCGTTTTAGAACCAGTTAATGGTCACAACTGTGTGACAAAGATTACACAACGTTGTGATACTACCACAAAAGTCATTTTTTATAACACTTATAGAAAAGTTATTTTAGTCCAAATCACTATTAGTTAAGTCTATTTCTCAACCTAACTCTGTCAAATGTACTTAAACTAACCAATTAAGTTGCTTAATGTAATCAGTTTGGGATTTTTTTAAAATAAATTAAGCCATTTGGGAATTTTCAATTTTGGGCATTCTAAACATGCATTTCAATAAGAAACCGTTACACCTAGTACCCGTTTTGTACCTTATATTTTCAAAATATATATTTTTATTTTATTTGAAAAATATTTATTATTCATGTATACATTTTATATGTAAAATATGTATGATACATATTTCAAATATATACCAATTTTAAGATATAATATTTATTCATAAAATGTATATCGTTGTATACTTTTTTACGAATAAACAATTTTTTTGAAGTTATCGTGTATAAAATACTTGTGTTATATATTCTCCAAAAAGGTATAAAAATGGATATTAAGAAAACAAAACAGATATTTATGAGAATATGATTAAAAAAACATATATTTATGCACTTTTCCCAATTGCAATCAATTCTAAAACAAAACCCATGGGCTAATCAGATCTGAGTCGCCTAAAACATATTGGCCAGGGTTGCCCAATCCAAGGCCCCTCACGGGCATGCAGAAGTCATATCAAGCCAGCCGCATTGATTATAATTTTCTAACTCTAGGAACGACACCATGAGATATCCCCTCTTTTTGGGATGTAGACATTACACTTATTTTTTTATTTATAAAATAATACTAAAAATACTACATTCCTAAATAATTATTTTACATACCACATTCACATTTTTCTAAATGTTTTAATTTTTGGAAATTGAGAAACCAATTTATTTACTAAAAATTGATAAATTAATTTTGTTTTTAGTAACTAAATTGGTTTTTAGCTTTCAATAAATCTAACATTATTTTTTAGTTTTCAATAACCTTTATTTTTTGTTTCCGCTAATCAAATCATTTTTTTTTTTCAGGATTTGGTTATTGATTACAAGAAATTAAATTGGTTTGTCAGTTTCCATTAACCAAAATATTTACAAAAATATCACTAAATGTTGTATGGAAAAATAATTATGTTTGGAATTTCACATTTTTGGTATTATTTTTTAAAAAGTCTTACAAAGTTTCATTTTTTTTTTTTTTTAACTTAAAAACCAATATTTTTCTTAACAATTTGTTTTTTTAATTATTTTTTTCGTTCGTGGGAGCATGCCAAATCTAACAATTGGTCCACCCTTGCTCATTTTTACGCGATAC
The DNA here is from genome assembly GCA_002914805.1 of Parasponia andersonii. Lineage (NCBI taxonomy): Eukaryota > Viridiplantae > Streptophyta > Magnoliopsida > Rosales > Cannabaceae > Trema > Trema andersonii. The sequence goes on along the minus strand of JXTB01000728.1, from coordinate 49,782 downwards.
GCGACTCTGTTGTAACAATCAATACTTTTTTGTTTGACAGTATAACCATCAATAGTAACACGACTATGTAAGATGCAATACGCAAGTATGTAACATGTTTTGCCCTTGAATATTCCTACGTAAAATTGTCCTATTTTCAATTGTTCCAGATTCCTCTTTCTTAATTCTCAACGTTGCGAATTAATTATTACCCTTGCTAATATTGACGTCGGACCGCCAATATCTCACTTTTTTCATAGAGGTGAAAAGTGAGGAGGAAATAAAAAATCTGAGCAAGAAAGAAATGGAGGAAATGGTTTTGTATGTTTGACTTTGGTACGAGAGAAAAAGTAACAGAAGGAAATAAGAGTATGGCTCACCAAATTGGAGAGAAAATAAATGGAAAAGAAAAAGTTTAAACTAGATTTTCTTCCTACCTATTTTACATCACTCCTATTTTCTTCCTTCAATCACAGTTTTTTACCCCTCTCTACTGAACGTTGCCTAATTGTCGGTGCGAAAAACATTACCACTAATTAAACATATTTCATATTTTTTTTGGATTGTCCTCTTCTTTTATTTTTTATTTTTTATTATATTTCCGTTTTTGTTATATTTGTTAATATTTTATTATTTTTTAGTTCGATAAAATAATAAAATATTATTTTCTTTTTTATTTTANTTATTATTATTTAAGAAATAAGGCTGCTTGACCTCCCCAATGCCCATTAGCTAGTTACCCTATATTTCCAACTCTCTACTTCTTAAACTAAATAGCTTAAGTGGAAATCCTATTACATGTACAAGTCAGTCATAGGAATCTCTTGGACTCAACAAACCTAGATTCTTGCTAAGAGCAAAATTTTATTAAAAAACTAATGTATAAACAGAAAAAAAAAGAAGAGAAAAATAAAGACATATTTATAATGTTAAAGCCTTGGACTTACTCTCACATAATACTTGAATGGTTTATCTTATGTTTGTCACTATTCTATTGTATCATATAAAAAAAATGATCACTCTTGTTCGTGGAAGAGTAACTGAAAAGCTATAGCGTCTATTTGACTATTTCAAATTTTGTGGAATCTGGTAATGGTCAAGTACTCTCTAATCTTTTCATTTTAAGTTGAGGAATTAGGAATTGCTTTTCCGAATTCCGTAATTGAGGGGCTTAAGAGTGATTGTTTAGGAAGAAAGACACCATACATTAGTGTCGGGAAGTCCATGTCTTCTCTTTGAATTATAGGTAGTAAATCATCCTCCATATGTAAAAATCTAATTTTGTACTCATTTTTCTATGGTTGATGAAACGAATGAGACAAACATGTCCCATATGTGATGAATTTTTCATATCAATATCACACCATCTCATCCCTCGTACACGCTTTAGGACAATACTCCATAATTTTTATTATTTTCCTAAGTTGCAATGATTATTGTGTTTTATAGTGATGTGATAATAGTATTGACAATGACACGCACCGATGGGCCAAACCATCCGTTTTAGCTGAGGAAATATTTTGAAGACGGCAGGAAATCATATGGTAATTGAATTAAGATTGAAACTTAAGTGGACTTGGTTTATGGTATCATAATATTATCTTGAAATTAAGAAGCTCGTAATTTACAATGACATCGGATTAAATGTATTAAATATATGTATTTTATTGGAGAAGATATTCTTGAAAATTAGTTTTCATCTTCATTTGTTGTCTTATTCTCTATTCATCTCTGTTTTTTTTTCCCATTTTTTTTTAGGACTCCAAATGTTTTTTGCAAGTATAAAGTCGCATTCTCCCACAATACCAACCATGCTTTCTGGCTTTTGTTTAATATAGAATTCCCCTACTATATTATTATTATTATTATTACCTCCAATGGCGCGCTTAGCGTTAGAGTACAAGTTAAAACACTTACACCGCACGTGTATGATTTTTTTCTTTTTTTTTTTTAAAAAAAACTTTTACAAAATGAAAAAAAGAAATGAACAGAAATATTTCAGAAAATAAAAATAATAACAATAATAAAGAGAAAGAAAAATAAAAAAATTCTCAAAAAAAACTTCATACATGTATAGATCGCTATATATAGATGTAATAATAAGCAAAAGAATAGGATTGATCATTTGAATCACACATATCAGCATATAAAAGACTAATCTTGCAAAATATATGACAATATCTAATCGCTTGATGTCTTTAATTAGATTCTTAATTTTGACAATTAGTAAATTCGAGGAAATACTATGGTAGGGTACGAATTTTGAAAAAAAAAAGACATTTATCAGTGTTAAATATTTATAAATTGTAAAATTTTTATTGAATTTCACCAATTATATATTGTGATGTTTATGACATTATTTTTGATAATATAATGTTTATGATACAATTTTAATATGTTTTGACCTTTCAAAAACATACATAAGCTATAAAAAGATCGATTTGCTATGGATATAAGGTTAATGCGTTGTGCAATCAGACTCATTTTGTATGATGCTATAACGTGATTCACATGGAACTTACCCCAAAAACGATTATGATGCATCGGTACGATGAGATCTATGTAAAGCACGCACCAAAGACGATTAGTGATGCAATATGCATTTGTATTGTTACACCCGTCAGTGTCAAACATTTATAAATTGTCATATTTTTATCACATTTCAACAATTTTCATTAGCTTAATATAGTTGACGTTCGAAAACACACCTAACATGTAAGAAAAATAAAAATAAAAATAATCTTCAAATTCAAATAACCGAATTTGGATTTAGAAAGTGTACATACTAGTGGACCATACTTTTGGTGAGGCCTTAGCATATCCACATATTTAATCAATCAACATTAGCGTTGTGGATTTAGCATTTGCACACTGATCAAAGACTATCCAACATAAACCTCCAAGAGGAGTATTTGCTCTTATTGGTGTACCAACTACCAGCTTCATAAATTGGGCCTCTGCTGAAATAAGTCTAACCAAATATAAGGGGGGGAAAAAAAAAGAGAGAATATACTAATATTGTAACTGAAAATGGGAAAAATGAACTGTTCTAAAGCACAGTTGAAAATTGAATTAAATGTAAGATTTGTCAGTTTCTTTACTTGACAATACTGGCTTCATTACCAAAAATGACAAAAGGGAACAAAGTAGCATAAAATATAGGCAATAGCCCATTTTGACATGTCATTATAATATACATTTTTCAGTTTTACTCAACATAAAAACCAAAATTGGATCTGGTACATGAATTGATATATATTTCATAAGATTTTATATATTATCTAAAATCAAACAACAAACGTTTATTAAACTAAATGAAATATAAAAGGAAGATTATACTGTAATTATTCTCCGGATCCAAACACCACGGATCAAGTCCAATGAAAAGGCTTTCTTTTTTTTTTTTTTTTAATAAATATATTATATATAGGGTTTTTGATTTGATTTTTTTTCCTCCTCCTCCTTTTTCTTCTTCATGTAGTCGTCACCTTGAAGCTTTCAACGATATCTTGACTCTTCTAACTCCAAACTCTGAAACGTGTCGGGTCTATATTCTTCAACGAGTAGAATATTCGTCTTCAAACTCAACCATAAAAACTCCTCTCCTCTTCTCAATCAGTGTCCATCCTTATAGAGTTGAGAATTTAATAAAATACCAAAAATAGAGTTTTCATCTCTCGTTTAATTCTGATTATCAGTAATATTCAAAACACGTAGCTTTCTTTCTATAGAGCCAATATTCTCTGCTAAATCACCTCCCTCAATCTCGCACTTTTGGTCTCACTTCTCAGACTCTCTCTCAGCCTTTGGAAGTTTTTACCCCAAATTTCGCTATCAACAAGTGGACTGTCCACTTTCCCCAATGAATTTCCATTGAAAAATTCTAAAGCCCCCTCCTTCCTAACTTTGCTTAGGATTGAGGTTAAAATCTGTATAAAAAATAACAATGATAAAAAAGAAGAAAAAAGCCCAGAAGTTGATTGAACTGATGGGTACCAGAAACTTTCTCGTGCTCAAAACCCTTCTAGAATTTCTTCATAAGAGTCTTTTAGACAGGGCTATGTGCGGTAGCATGTTTGGGGTTATTGGTTCTATCTGGGTTTTCGTTTGGGGCTATGTATTTTTTCTTCTTGGGTTTATTACTAGATTTATATTAAGGTAAGGTTCAATTCTCTGATCTGGGTAACTCTGTTATTTATTTATTTTATTTTCGAGAATAAAGAATTAATTGTTGTTCTCAAATCTTAGATTGCAGGGTGATAATCAGGAAATTAAGAGTGCGGATATTGATGACGAATTCAGAGAAAAAGAGGCTGGTTTTCATGTTCAGAAAGATGAAAACGAAGAAGAAAGTAATAAAGATTCTGATGTTGTTATAGAGAAGAGTGCTTTAGCTTCAAGCACAAACAAGTACAAGTTCGTTTGTGGAAAAGATGTCAATGGCTTTTTGGAAGAACCTAAAGCCTTGAGCTTCACCATCCAGGAATTATATATGGGCTCAAACGAGTTTTCTGCTCCTGATATTCAAATCTTCGAGACCCAAGTTTCTTCCGACCAAGATTTTCCTGTAAAATTTTCAGAGGGTGTTGTTGATCTTGAAGACGAAGGAAACGACGTCGTCAATGGGTTCTGTACAGGAGAGGCTTTAGAGAAACGACAAGAGGATGAGGTTTCTGACTTGGGAGAGGATGAGGACCCGGTTTTGGAAAGTTCGAGTAGTGAAGAAAAAGTCTTCCATGACCCAAAACAGGGGAATTTTCCTGAAACAGAGATTTTCCCGGAAAATAGCTTTGGTTTCTCAAATGGGGTAGAGTCGTTCTCGGAAAATTATGCCTTAACTTCTGATGCAGAGCCAGTATCTACTATTTTGAGTGATGGGTCATCACGAATAGATCAAGACGTTGATTCCATAACCTATGAATTTTCCCGAGAAAGTGGCGGAAAAGATGTTAGTGAAGGGTTGAAACCCGAAACCCCTCCTCCTGCTCCGGCCATTGATGAGGGGAATGGGGAAGGAATAGCTTTTTCAGCTGATCACCATAACGATTCTGAGGATGAATACATAGAATTAGAACCCCATAAGCATAGTACTCAAACTTCGTTTGAATCAAAATATTACTTCGAGGAAAAACACCTAGAGGAAGACGAAGAAGAGAAGAACAGTGAAAATGACTTGGATTTTGTTTGGGAACATGGAGATGTAATAGAACAGCTTAAATGGGAGCTCAAAAATGCCAGAACTGGAGGACTACCCACCATTTACGAAGAAGAATCAGATTCAGAGTCGCCAAAGGTGGAAGATAATAACATCAATTTTAAGCCTATGAAGATTGATCTAAAGCTTGGTTACAAGGATCGAATGGAGGAAATCCAAAAGGTGTATAGAACTTATGCCGAAAAGATGAGAAAATTGGACATATTGAATAACCAGGCCATGCATGCAGTCGGTAAGTTGATCAAATTCCAACGATTTTTTTTCCCTCCCTTTTAGAAAAGAAAAAAGAGTTTTGGTAAAAACCAGTTGGTTGCACTTTCTTGGCCAAAATAGAAAACAATATTTTAATTTTCACTAAAAAGAAAAATTTATTTTGAAGATTATTTTACAAAAAGATTCTTGGAAGAAACGAAAATTATTTATCTATATATTTATATGGTGGGCCTATATGATCTTTAATTTGTCTAATGTTGAAAAATAATATACTTTTTCTGGGTGATTAGGATTTATGCAGCTGAAAGACCCAGGAACCAAGTCAAAACAACCAGTACAAAAGGCTTCGGTTCCAGTAGTAAAGAGCCTGTTAACACGTAAAAGATCGACAGCCATAGCCGCCGACCCAATACTAAAATACGCCGGAACATTACGTAAGGACTTCGAATTAGTCTATGTGGGGCAGGTTTGTCTGTCATGGGAGATCCTCCATTGGCAGCAGAGGAAGGTCGAGGAGTTGCTTCAGTGCGACTACGTTAAAGGATCTCGCCAGTATAACCTTGTGGCCTCTGAGTTTCAGCTCTTTCAAGTTCTTCTTCAGAGATTCGTAGAGGACGAGTCGTTCCAAGGACCCAGAATTCAGAATTACGTCAAGAACCGTTGCGTTATTCGGAGCCTTCTCCAAGTTCCAGCCATAAGAGGTAACAAAAATCAAATTTGGTGTTTTTTTAGTGTGGTCTTAGCTTTGAACGCCATATGTTTGATGAAAGTCCCATTCCAGATGATTCTATGAAGGATAAGCAGTACGGAATGGAAGGGAATGGGGATTCAATTCTCTGCCAAAATTTGGCAAATATCGTCGTAGAAGCAATGTTTACGTTCTGGGATTTTCTTAGAAAAGATGATAAGACCATCCTTAACCAAAGAGTTGGTCAAAAAACCGTGACTGACCCAGCTGACTTGAAACTCCTAATAGAGATCCGGAAAGATTTTCTTAAGGTTTGTATCTATTTTTGATAATGAAAACTTTGACTTTACTCAAAAGGGTAACGTTTTTTGTTGCTTAATTTGATGCCCACTTTCGGTGTTGGTGCAGAAGGAAAGAAAGGTTAAAGATATACAGAGGAGTGGGAATTGTGTGGTGAAGAAATTCCAAAAGCACCAAGAGGAGGGTCGGCTTCAACACGCATTGTTTATGGCTCAAGTTGAGTTGAGATTGATTTCAAGAGTGCTGAATATGTCAAGATTAACTAGAGACCAGTTAATTTGGTGTCAACAAAAACTAAACCAAATTAGTTTCGTTCACAGAAAGGTTCACATGGAAACTTCGTTTTTGCTTTTTCCATGTTGATATGGACCATATGCTAATCTATCTGCCACAATATTTCTTTGACATTTTATAGAAATCTTTGTTTTGTGCAGATTTAGTTACAGTAGGCTGGGAATATAGAAATGGCTAAAACTCCGGCCAAATAATTGTGTAATCATCTATACACTTTAAATAGAAAATATATACATATACATATTCACATAACAATAATCAATGTGGTTGATTCACAAGGATACTCTTTTCACTGTTTTTTGTTACAGACCAACTCTCCGTCTTTAGCAATTTATATATTTTGTTTATGGTGCATTTGATTTAAATTTAGGTAATTAGATTACTTTAGGGGATTTGATTCGATTTAGATAATCAAAATTACGTAAGGGATATAGAATTTAAGAAAACTGTAATTGAAGTCTTGTCAAGAGTATTTGCCTTTCTTTATCAACAGTATTACAAATATAAACCAAGTAACCAACACGCTGATTTGGCTTCTATATTTTAGAGGATTTGATTCGATTTAGGTAATCAAAATTACGTAAGGGATATAGAATTTAAGAAAATTGTAATTGAAGTCTTGTCAAAAGTCTTTGCCTGCCTTTATCAACAGTATTACAAATATAAACCAAGTAGCCAACGCACTGATTTGGACTTCTATTCTACCCCTTTCTTTTTTTATTTTTTTTTTTATTTTATTTTCCCGTTATTTAAGACACTTTCATTGGCCTTTGCAAGGGTTCACTAGCAGTTGCTAAGCCTTTTGGAGTAATATATTGACGAGACTTCTTGGTTTTTGCAATATTATTACTATTTGCAAATTTTTTTTATCTTATTATTACCATTTGGTATGGTGCAATGGATTCATTTGTGGATCCCTGGGGCCATGACACTAGCTAGTTAGGTCTGATGTTCAGCATTCGTCTAAGTAAGTCTTTTGTTCCGACTATGGGTCCAAGTTAAACAAGAAATGGACCTAATTAAGTGTAATTTCGGCCGAAATAACTTTTCTATAGCTACTTCTCAAAATGATTCTTTCAGGACGGTCACAAATTTTTGTGATTATGGTCTCATGTATATACAGTAGAATTTTTTTTTTGAGATATATATATATATATAAATTCATTAAGCAACTCCCTTGAATGTTACATCACAGAAATTCCAATTGTTTTTGTCATTTACATGAAAAGATGAGTCAATAAATCTTTATTAAAAATGTATAATGGGGAAAAAAAAGTTACCACTAAATCTAATTTTAGTGGAAAAAAAAATTGATGAACATAATGCGGACACTATATATTTGTCATTAGACTTAATCGCGATCAAAAAGTCTAAGTTTATCTCGGTAAAAACATGCACATTAGTGGCAATTGGCAGCTCAATTGCTAAGTAATGCCAACTTTGGTTCCACTAAAAGCACGAAACTTAGACACCATACGATCAAAATTTCCACTCAAACTTTTGGTGAATGCTTATTTAGTGGCAAAAAATTGGTTTACCACAAAGAACATAATAATTACATAGAAAATTATTCTCGAAGAAGAAGAATCATTTTTATCTTTTTTTTTTTTTCGCATGCGCCATATACATAAGAATATACATTACGTTGACTTTGTGAGCGTGATGCATTGACTAATGCTAGAAACTCCAAGTCAGTAGGTCTATATAAGCACCAACTTGCCGTATAGATATTTCGTCTATAGACAATCCATAGCTAGAGAAAGAGAGACAATGGAAAATAATGATGAAGTTGTGGTGTTTGGGACATGGGCTAACTCATTGAGCGGCAGAGTTGAAATGGCCCTAAAACTTAAGGGCATACCCTATAAGTACGTGGAGGAGGATCTAGCCAACAAGAGTGACCTGCTTCTCCACTACAATCCAGTCCACAAAAAGGTACCTGTCCTAGTTCATAAGGGCAGACCTATCTCCGAGTCCCTTGTCATACTAGAATACATCGATGAGTATTGGAGTACTAATAACACTCCCAAGCTTTTGCCTCAAGATCCCTACGAGAGGGCCCAAATCCGCTTCTGGGCACATTTTTATGACCAAAAGGTGAACTTATTAGTATTCTTATTTTCTCACTTCAATTCAATAGTACGTACAAGTGATGCCATGTAAGTTTAACTTGACATGTTGCAAATTTTAAAATGACATTCGGATTATGCATGAGTTTAATTAATTATCATGCTCATAGTGCAAAGTATTTGTGTTTCTAATGGTGAGTCTAATTATCACGTTAGGATTGCAAACTACAAGGTATTTTTCAATCTAAAGCAAAAGCTAAAACTGACGTAAGAATCGTGAGTTTAATTATTGCTTTCGGATTGTAAAGTATTTTTATTTCTTCAAAACAGTTATTTGTGTCTTTCTATAGGTTATTCCAGCTATATACACCATAGGTGGGTCCAAAATAGGGAATGAAAGAGAGAAAGCGACTGAAGAGTTGAGCGAGCTGCTGAAGATATTTGAACAAGGAATCCAGAAAGATTTTCTAGGAAAATTACCATTTTTTGATGGAAATAATTTGAGCTTTCTTGGAATTGTGGTGAACTCTTATGCTTGCGTCTATCCAGCATTTCATGAAGCTGGGGTTGTGATTATATTGCCCCAAAAGAATCCAACATTTCAATCGTGGGTTAATGCTTTGAGGGAAAATCCTTTGGTCAGAGAGACACTCCCGGATCATGACAGATTGGTTAACTCCCTCAAGGCCTATCAAGCTCGATTATCTTGATTCACCTCTGAGTATAATCAATGCTTGTTTATTTTGTGTGAATATTTTAATTAACTTTAACATCAATGTTGTTAAAATTAGAATTAGTCAATGACTGTTGAAATGGCACAAGCAATGTTAGCCATGCTATTAGTTTGTTTAAATTTAACGCGGTGACACCCGTGTGCATAAATAAAATTTGAAATCAAGCCAATATGTGCACAATGTTTATTTGAGTTTCCAATTAAATATCATTTAATATGATATCTAATATTCTCACATGTATAATAAGCTAATAATAAACATATTCATAGATATATTAAGCATCTAGTTTCAATTTTATGGTAAATTAGTTATTCTGATTATTAAATACTTTCGATTTATATTATTGTACTAATGTTTATTGAGA
>JXTB01000728.1:17988-39828 GCA_002914805.1 Parasponia andersonii | reverse complement strand
GAATAAATTTATGAATACAATACTATGTGCACATGCATTAAAATCATGTTTGTTAATAACTTAGTCAAGAGGTAGTTTTTCAGTCAAATATATTTTTCACGCTGTTCGGAGTCGAATTCATTATGTTAACACTTCAAATAGTTTTAATTTAATATCTAGGACTCTTTTATAGCATTTTATTTATTGGTCCCAGATAAGCATGAGGTGGCATTCATAATACTGATTTGTATTTTATTGCACTAAACTAATTTAGATTCAGCTTAATCACGTAGTGTCATTTTGTGCATTCTAATAACTGATTGCTAATACTATCTTTCTATTATTAATTGGAGTCTAATTGACTTATTTTTATATTTAATGATTGGTTATGGGGCTAGGTTCCACAAAATTACAATAAAATTGGTCATGTAGGATCATAAGTCAAAATATGACTAGTTTTTACTTTCTAAGGTAGGATTCACCAATTTTGTCTACATTTGAGTGTATAGGATTGACTAGTAACTTGGTGAGTATGCTAAGAATATTTTAGAATTGGATACATGGAAAGTAATGTGAAAATATCCAAAATACCCCTCAGAATTTAAGTTATGCTATTTCTTAGTCATTAAGTATTATTTTTAGACCATATCTAGTCATTTTCTTCTCTTTTCTCTCCAGTCACAACCTAAAACTCCTTAGATCCTTTTTAGACTTCTCATAACTCCTCTCAAAGAGTTTCCAAGTGGCAGAAATTAAATTAGAGTTCAAGAAAGTAAGATAGGTCAAAATTAGTCAAAGTAATTCTACTAGTTCTTCTTCATAAGTTTTGGTTTCTTATTTCAATTCTGCACTTGATACCACTTAAACAATATTTCTTCTAGATTTTCTTGAGTCCTAAAATCAATTTCAAAACCTTAGAAATCAATTTAGTGGAGGTAGAAAGTAAGAGATTCAATAAAAGTTTAAACTAGTCAAAGTGAGGTTTATATAGGATTTTGAGTTTGTAATTAGTTTCTCTTGCTGCAACTCTTAAACTAAAGCTCTTATAGGATAAATAAAATTCTTAGAAACTCACTCATATAACTAAAAGTATAAAATTCAAGTGGAGAAAAAAAAATTAGACCTAAAGTCCCAAAATTTACTATTTGTGGATTCAAGTATTTTTATTGTTAGAATAAGTTATCTATACTTGTAATTTGATTTTTTTTTTTTACTTAGTATGTATAAGGCATTAATCTTTTTATGTATATTATATCTATTTTCTTGCTAGTTGTGATGATATACAAGTATAAAAGTGTGGTTAAATTTTGTCTTAATCAAAAGGAATTCAAGTGTACTTAGGTTATCCTAAATGATCCTCTTTGATATGTATATGTGAGAATTGGCTTGTCAATTTTTATTACAGGTCTTAAACTATGATTTAAAAGATGTGAGAATACCCTAAAAATAGAGAAGATATTGTCTAAATATTTTTAAAACTAAATGGTACCATTTAGAAGTAAATGGACTAGTTTCTACGAAAGAATGTGCAAGTTTGGATCATTTTTGGACTAAAAAACTAGCATTCATATTTTGATGATTTTAATTAGTTTTCAATGCTAATTATTAGCTACGATGTACCTCATATCATTTGTATGCTTTCAGTTTATTTTGTGATTAGGTTTTATGATTTTGTGAAAGTTGTGATTTCAGCTTTATGATTATTTTCTTTATGCATTTTATGTTGTAGTGATCATTTTAGTAATGAAATTCATATTAGGTTTTTCACACACCTTGCCAAAGATGATACTTATCCTTTTCACTATCTTTTCTGTCAGACGTAAAGTAAGTAAAGATTTGTTTTAACTGCATCACAATGACACTAGTAAATACAATATGTTTTCCTACATGTTTATGTATATCATAGTAATATGTATTATTCCTATAATTGATATAAGTTCATGAAAGACATAAGCATGATTTTTAGAGAAGTGAAGTTTTCCATACATTAGATTAAAAGTAGTACCATTATATTTATTTTACGAGATATAATTTAAATACATTATTTAGTCTGTCTGTATTAAGTAGGTATGGTTTGCACATACATTCTTCCTGCATAGGTGGGCACGATTTACTGACTACTAGGACTGAACATTATATTATGAGATTTATTAGGTGCATTACCTAGTTGATCTGCGTTAATTAGATATAGTTCGCATTGGCTATGTGTTTCCTTCCCGCATAGGTGAGCATGACCTACTGACTACTATGACTTTATAGTATACTTATGAGCCCTATAAAGAATGTTTTCTAAGAAAAATGTATCAAAATGAAAAGTTATAAAAAAAAAGAAAGTACAATAGGAATTTGAATAAAGTTTTTACATAAAACACGTTCACGAGCATGGATAATTTTTACTTACTGAGTATTAGCTTATTTAGTTCCTATGATGTAGGTGAGGAGATCTATAATATATAGAGTTGCTAGTTGGCTAACACGCTTTCTTATTACTATGATCATACAGATATAGATGAGCTTGAACTATAGGCGAAGTTTTATTTGTATTTCAATATTTTGATGTGTTGTAAATATTACTGTTGATGGCAAGATAAATTGATAAAGACCTTTTGGTTGTACATTTTGTAAAAATACTTTCAGAAAGTAATGTCACAAAATTTTTTCTTTGTTTTAAAGTTCAAAACGTTTAAATTAGGCCATTTTTTTGAACAAAACTAAAGTTATGATTTATAAAAGAATAATACTTTCTTGTTTGACCTATGTAATTATATAGATAAGCTAGGAAGTGTTATATTCAAAGATGGATTTGATTTTTTAATTAAATATATTTTCTAAGCACTATTGTATAACAAACTATGTAGATATCTAAGGTTCATTCAAATCTCCAACTCTTAATACAAAGTGCCTCAAATAGTAGTCTTAAGCAGTGACAAAGTTGAGATTTTTTTTTTCTAGTAAGGACTAAAATATAATAATAATTTACAGAAAATTGAGAAATACTAAAGTACTACTGTTTCTAATAAGGTGAGTAGCTCAACATTTCCAAAATTTACAAAAAAAATACTAAAAATTTTCACAAAAATAATTAATAATAATATTTATAATAATCTAATTATAATATAGTATAATATAAATATATGATGTATGGAATATGTATGGAATATGTGGATGTACGGTGGTTATTGGAAGAAAATATAGACAGCGATCGGATGAGTATTAGAAATGAGAGATAGTTATTAATTTAACATAAATGGAGAGAGAGCATTTAAAGTCTCGGTCAGAGAGAAAGACAAAAAGTCACAAAAGGAGTTGTTTTTTTTCGAGAAATTTGCACATGGTACTCGTTTTAAAAATTTATTTTTATAAATACTCGTTTTTAATTTTTCTTTCAAAAATATTCGTTTTTATAGTTCATATGTCATATGCAAAATATGAGTGGTCCATATTTATATATAAATTTTATCCTTGAGGTACATATTTCATGTATAAAAATGAATGATATATATATTTACGATATAAATATTTACCATAGTTTATATTTTTCATTATAAATTTGACCTATGGTTTACATTTTAAAATGTGTGCTAATTTTTAGTGAAATTTTATTTATGAAATATAGACCACGATATGCATTAGGTATACAATTTCTATATAAAACAATGGTAGTTTATATTTCTCTAAAAATGTGTATTTATGAAATAAAAATAAAAAGGGTATTTATGGAAATATGGTTTTGAAATAGGTATTAACGAACTTTTCCTGATGTTTTTCCCTCTCCCTTCAATATTACATATCAGTCTAAGATTTAATGGAGAGTACCCACACTACACAATATGCATGCCTAACCATCAACTACATTCAGTGAGGTTAGGATGACGCGCTCCATCGTCCGATGGGATAAGACCCGCCTCCAAGGATCCTCAACGAATATTTCTATTAACGGGGTTGGAAGCTCCTATGGTCACACACAAAGAGAGATACCACTCTGATCACCCTCTTCCTCCCCTTTCTTATAGCAAAAAAAAAAAAAAAAAAAGACAACAACAATACTAAGCTTTTGCCACATAAAGGAAATGTGTGGCTAATTCGTGGACATCTCGGCCAGGAGGTGTCATTCCTAAGTCTTCAGGTACACATGTGCAACAGGTAGCAAACTTCAACCTTCAAGTGGCAACTTGAGAAAGTGACATTTAGCAAAATGGATTGGATGAAAGACAAAGAAAAGATGCAGGTTATGTAGGAACTTCAGATACACTAAGAAAATGTGCTTTGTTGGGGCCAATACCTCTCAAGTGTGTTGAATGAAATTCATAGTATATTTAACATATATGCTTATATAGATATTTTTAATATTTTTAGTTTGTGTCATCCATTGTAATTATACTACATAGTTTTATAATATATATATATATATATATATATGTATTTGTTAAGATTATAATATTAACTGTGTTTGGTTTCAAATTTTCTAATCTTTTATATTGAGGTATAAATATCTCAAAAGCAGTAACTAAGAATGGAATAAGCTCAACTAGGTCTAGTTGAATTGGATTAGATCCAATAAAGATATTCAAAGAGTTTTGGTTTTCTAAACGTATCTCAACTGGGTCAAGTCGAACTCAACTGGACCCAGTTGAGATTTTTACAGAGTATAAGTTTTTAAATTTCCAGTCGACTGCATCCAGTCGAGCTTAATTAGACCCCAATTGAGATCATTTGCTATTGGGTCTCTACTTGACTGTATTCCATTGAGATCAACTAGGCCCAGTAGAGGAGGTTTGATATTAGGTCTCTTCTTGACTACATCGAGTCTAACTCAACTGGACCCTAGTTGAGGTGATTTGCTATAGGAACTCTACTTGACCAGATCAGTCAAGATATACTGGACTCCAATCGAGGTGATTTACAATTGGAAACTCTTCTTGACTGCATCTAGTTGAGCCCAATTGGATCTCAGTCGAGGTGATTTGCTATTAGAATCCTTATTGACTGCATCCGGTCGAGCTCAACTGAATCCATTTGAGAAACAATTTATTATTTAAATTTGAAAAACTATTTATGAACATAATAATTAATATTTGTTATTTGAAACAAAAATGACATTACGCTTAATTAAGAACATGTCTTATATAACTACAATAATGTTACCTAGAAGTTAGTATTATAATGATACACATTTCATTAGAGTAATTACAATATAGTATACTATGTTATAAATAATGTGTAGTAACTTAAGGTGACATTCTAAATAAGAAAACATTGTATTTACATGATATAGTAAATTATTATACTTGAAACTACACTTAGTAATAATAAAATTATATAATTATTATAATGTTACTAATTTATTAAAAATGTTTATTATATCACAATATTGAAATACTTATAATATGACAACTTTTTGGATGAGATACTATACTTACTTTTTTTTCTTTTTTTTTTTAAAATTTTTAATTTTGTGTAGAACTATAATATGATTCCACATTTATTTAGCTATGATTATTATACTTAGAAAAGTTGTTCCACAAAGAATACAATCAACATCTGTTAGACCCAATATAGCTTTATTGGGTCCAATCAAGTTTTATTTGGTTTCATTTATTAACCTGTTAATCAATATGGCTTTCTAGATTTCTAAACTCAAAATAGATGTAGATTATATGGTATTCGCATCATACATTCACATAGTTTGTTATAGTTTTAACATGACATATATACACATAGTATGCTCATATTTAAGAATAGTCCAAAAATTAGATCCACATACAAAAGAGAAATGTTGACCTACATAAATACAAGAGGAATTATAAACTACAGATCCTAATCTTAGTAAAAAAAATTCTATAACCATCTTCTTTACGAAGAAAGATACTTTATTATCGGTGAGGTAATAAAATGAGATGCCAACCATTTCAAGCTCAATAAACTTGATCGCATACACTGCACAATTACCATTGTTATCATAATAATAAAATGTTCATTAAAATTAACTACTTAATAAAATGAAGTATATGAAATACAATAAATAAGGACTTATGGATCAATTTGGGGTACATCAACAGGGTGAATGTATGGCTATAGAACATGAAGAGGCTCCACTACATACTCATAGTGTCCAGATAAATAGAGCATAGTCGGGATCATTGTTCGGAGTGACAACATCACATTATTCAATTCATCTGTTGTAGTCAATACTTGATTACAGTTATACATAACCAACTCAAATGCATTTAAGTTTGATTTGATTGTAACTGAATATTTACTACTTACACTTAATGGTATATACAACTTTTTTGTGCCTTTCTAAGCTATGCCCCAAGGTTAGGTGACTGGTCTAAAATGTATAGTTTTAACTCTTCATCAACGATTCAATGGTTTGAGTTGAAATTGCTAATCACCAATTAACAGAATTTTTAATCCAAATAACTGAATCTTGCACAATCACATTTGAGTATTTATATTGTCGCTTCCAAAGGCTCCACATTGCCTTATCAATATGCTGTAACATAAAAAAAATTACACTTTTCTAATTTTAGCAAATTAAACAATAGCATTTATTTAAACTTTTAAATATTGTATAATATGACATACTTCTCTTGATAAAAACTCTTTCTCATTCATAATCTAGTGAAAAAAGTATAGACTTTTTTCAGTGAGACCACACTCAATGCTTGGGTTCAATTTCCAATAATTGTAATAAATCTTCTATTTGTCATCATCTATAGGTCACAAAAAGGACATACTTGATAAGAACATCCCGACGAAACTTTATGTGACGAGTTGGATCAGTGTATGGTGAGTATATATAGCATGACAGTTTTAATTGCCTCTTGGCCTCTATCTGACGACTAGCTTCTGAGAAGACTACTGCTCATCTAGTTGAGCTTGTTGCTACTCAATACCAGGAGCTTGTTATTGCTCAACACTTGGAACTTGTTGCTTCTCAACCTCAAAACCTTGATGCTGCTCAATCTCATGAGTTGCATATTGCTTAACAACATAAGTTTCTTGTTACTCATCATCTAATATCGAGGGTGTCATGTAATATATCCTTGAATAATCATCATTATTGACAGATGTATCATCATCTCGTGGTACAGAAGTGACATCCCACTATTGTATCAAAAACTCTATCTTCACATCTAATCTCGTAATGTCTGACCTGATTATTGAAAATTATTGATCTATGTGAGTCTTAAGCTCACTAAGCAAGTTCAAGTGGGCTCGACACATTAACGTCATCTTGGATGGGAGAATGACCACACTATTGTGGGATTGACATCTCAACATTCTCCCGTATGCCATGTCTTGTGGCATGAACACGATCTGTGTCACTAACTCTTGTATCCTTATTATGGGTCTGGGATTCACTTGTAGCACCAACATTAGCATGATCCTCATGTGCATCAGTTTCATCAAGCCAACTTATCGTGTCTCAATACTCTAATAGACCCTTCAACAAAATTACCTCAGAGTTTGAATCTGACTTAGTCATACAAAAAAAAATCTCTGATGTATGATGTCGCTTTCTTATCCCTAGCCTGAATAAGGGCACTTTTTATTTCTTGAAAGGTAAGATATTAAAATAACAATTTGAAATGTGTGGCTTTACAATGTAGTATAAATTAAAAACATAACTAATAAGACATTAACCTATGAATTGCCCAATTCTTTTATTATGTTACTATAAGAAAGAGACTGTTTCTTTTTCCATGTTGTTTTCCATCAACAAATCCTAGATACAACTTCATCAATATTGTCTCCAAGTTATGCGTACTTAGCTATAATCACCAGTATACACTCGTACACTAGTATCTTTAAATCAAAATAAGCAAATTCCTTACATAATGAACATTTATTAAAACATATAGTAAACTTCTACTCTCTTTGTGGTATTTACTTACTGACAAAGAAAGCACGAAGCTAACATAAGTGTACGTGGAACCTATTTTCTATAAGTGATTCAACTTTCTCTTTTAATGACCTTCGAAGATGTTTTAGTAAAAAACTAAATGAATGTGTTCTCTAGGGAAATTTGTTGAACAGTTTAAAATCTTCTACTAACCCTAACACTGTCTCATCAATGGCAACATCATGATTATTCCCGAGTAATAAGACTATAGATTCAAACAAAACCATACCCATCTTTAAATTTTCTTTATCAAATATAGGAGAATTTCTCTGTGTGTTCCTATTTTATGTGTGATCTGCCATGTTCTTCAGTTTGGTCTTCACAGTGTTAACAATGATGCGATCTTCCTTACCAAAGTGCCTATTATGAAATGTTGTTGATTTTGCTTAGGATTCCCAACCTACTGGATATTTTGAGCATTTTAGACTTAATATTAATGCATACTCCATTAATGAGAATCGGATTAGTTTCCCATTCACAATAAACCACATCTCTGAATCTCTATAACAATCTACTTCTCGAATGAGTAATAACCACATCATTTGATTTGAGTGTTGGTAGTCCTCTCATAGATCAAGAAAATGACCAAATTGAGATTGGTGCCTAAACTAGTATAAGTTTACTGGGTGATAATTTAGTGCATCATTGGTATAGTTTACAATATTGACAAAGTTAACAAACGAACATTTTATGCCTATTTTGCACTTAAAGTGTTCATGTTGCTTTGAAATAGGTCTCAGTTGAGGAATATTTTTAACCTGTAATTAAATAGAGACAAGTGTAATGTTTTCCAGAAGATAATAAGCTCTCATTCTTCAATTACTTATTAAAACATATTTACTTGATCATGATTATCTACATGGATAGAAGAATGTGATAGATTTGAGGATCTTTGATCAAGTATAAAATAAAAAGGATACTTGGTATAAAAATTATTAGGAACAAAAGAAAGGTAAAAAATGTATAAAAAAACGTATCTTGACTGCACCAGTCAAGCTTTACTAGGTCTAGTTAATATATCTAGAAAGCTTATTATTTACTCAACTAAACCTGGTTGAGATCAATTGGATCCAGTAGAGATTTTCATATTCATTGTGAACTCTCAGTAGTACTTGACTGGGTTAGTGGAGATTTCTAATTTGACTAGACCAAGTAGAGCTCAACTGACTCCAGTAGATATTTTCAAAAAGATCGTAGAATTTTCTCTTAAAATCTCTTAATTGGACTTGGTAGTACTTTACTAGGTCAAGTGAGTATAAAACTATGTTTTTGCATCTTAATACCTCAATTGAAGCCAGTAGAAACCTATTATGCCTCAATTAATCACATCGCAATCTAAGCCCAATATTACAACTATTTAAGCCCAGTAAAACAACTAATTATATTATCTTCAAAAAAAAATATACTAAAAGTGAAAATTGTTAAGTCCAAAAATTTGGTATTCTAAATGGCAAAGTTTTGAAAACTAAAATTGATAAAAGAAATGGAGTTGTTGTTACATCAAGTTTGAGTTGTTAGAGTAAGTGTTGTTCTACAACAAATAAAACTTGCGTTTTCCTCTTTATGGAAACCTTCTAGAATGTACCTAAACGTACTTTGTTTCCATATTCAATGATTCTAGTGATAACATTGATGAAATATAAATAGAATTTCGTGTATAAGCTGTTTAGTATGAACATGATATTTTTCTTATTAATTTTCAATCAATTCCTTTTATATCACCATATATAACATTGATTATTTGCTCATTTTTTTGTCCTTGATTGATATCTGATTGCCTCTTATTAATTAATAAATTTGGACAGGTTTCTGAAGTGAATTCATAAGGAATTTCGTCCTTAATTATTGTTGGATATTTGCTCATCAATTAATTAATTTCTATTAGTTAATTTATTTGATTTACTCAGTTGTTGTGATCAGATTTCCTAATCTCTTATAACAATTCTGGATATTTAAGGAAAAATTGGTTAATTTTTTTAAATCTTGGTATTTGATAGATATTGATTGAGATATAACTTTTTAGGATAATTATCAATCTTTGGCAGAATAATTGAAGATTTCCAGCTGGCCAAATTGTATCCAAATTGTATCAAAGGAGCAATTATGAATTTAGACATTTTTCTAGTAATTGTTTAGAAAGTTATTGTACAACAACTTTCTGGTAGATTACAATATTTACAGAAAGATTTTGATTTTATTATTAATTATTTTCTTATTTGATTTCAGCCTTTTCACACTATTATGGACTATCAAATGGGCTAAAATTCATACATAAAAGCTCTGCCACTCCAAGAAATTTTGTATGCACTTTAGAGAGAAAAATATATTGTAATAGAGCTTTTATTTGTGTCCAAACTGTGAGAAAAAGAGAGCTTCTATAAAAGAGCTTTGAGAGTTTATTTTTGTGTGAGCCTTAAATGCTTTTAGAGTGATTAGCTCTAGAAAATTTATGTGTAATTGTAAAGGTCCTTCAGGAAAAGGGCTAGGTATTTTTCAAGTGAAGATAAATTCTAGTGCAGAGGAGGGAGTCCATATGTGTGGAACTAAAAGCACGCCATAGTAGAAAAGATTGATCCAACTATTGAAGGGAGTTCAAGAGTTTAGAGTCAAATAAAATGAGCGGAGCTCACTGAATGTATTAAGAGAAGAGTCAAACACGGTCAGATATGAGAGAGTCTTTCATGTTTAAATCATTAGTATTTGTACTCTAAAAATTTCTACTAATATATATTTTTTTTCTAGACGTGGTCCTATGGAGTAGGTTATTGAAAAATAACCAAATCATATAAAAATCTCTGGTATCATATATTTTCTTTTAATTTTATTATTATAATTATTTTGCATGTAGTATTATACGTCCAATTCTTTAGTGTTGGAACAACATTAATACGATTAATACAATAACAGTAGAATTCATCTTACTCTTACAATAACAAGAACTAGTTTTTAAGTTTATTTATTTCGAATAATAAATCAAAAATCGGTATACATGCCATCTTAGATCTCTCGAACATGAATTTATTTACCTCATTTTCTAGATGAGTCTCAGCCATGACTAGAATTGTTGTGGGTAACGACACTGATAATGTTGTTTGGTTGAGTAGGGACAACGTTAATGGCACATTACACTCTAATTATTATGGGTTAGATTCATTTACAAGCGCTCGCTCTTTCCTTGACCTTCATCTATAAGGAATTCTTGGAATTTTGGCGCGTACCATGATGACGCATGCATTAAGAGACCCTATTGTAACATAACAATGCAATAGTTTTCTATTATACTACATACTCAAAATAAAATTCAAATGATCAACGTATAAATATTTATTAATATTCGCACAAAATTAGTTCATAATAAATCATCACACATACAACTTCTAGAAACATACATATTGTTAAATTTATTTCCTCTTCAATTTTCCCAGCAAAGGCAATAAATGCATAATTATTACAAAAACATAATTATTGCAAAATTTAATCAGTAGAACCACAATATTTAAAACAAAAAAAATTCTACTCCAAAATATTAGCATTCAACAACACAATCAATGCTAAAAAAATATTATATACATGATTAATCACAAGACTTTGACCAAATTTCTTCTATTTTCATAAATATTCTTTTATTAAAGAATGAACTGTTTGGAGCAGTCCTGTGGAAGGAGAAAATGACAACAATATGTTGAACTGACTGTGTCTAGATGTGTTTGAATAAGAGAGGTATCTTGAACAAGACCACCTGAACCTTTTCTCTTTTTCCTAATTTTGGTTTTCTTTTCTTGAATGAAGGAAGGATTATTTGGTCAGAGTGATTGAACTTTGGCGGCTAGGTCGGCACCCTCACCTTTTCTGGGTTATTAGTTTACTTTATTGTAGATGAGTTTTGCTAAAGCAGAGGAAAGGAAAAGGAGGATTCTTTTTTCAGCCAAAAAGGAAGAAGGTTGAAGAAGAAAAATGACCCCCTTTCGTTTGTTTTCCATCTGTTTCTGCTTTTTTTTTTTTTTTTAAATTGTTTTGTAAAGCGTTTTCATTTTTCCTAAGACACTACAATTATTAGGGGTTATCTTGTATTTTCACTCACAAATAAAGGTAAAAAAAAAAAAAAAAAAAAAACTTAAAAACCAGTCTATTTTGTTTTAAAGCAAGTTCAGAATAAATCTCTAAAACTAAACGTCCCTGCTTTCGTGCCACAAGATCCTCTCCCACCACTGCCGATGAACTCTTTCCGGCCCGATGTTTGAATCTTATCACTATGTGCACGATGCTTTTAACTATTAACTATTAATGGAAATCTCCTCCTTTGAATTTTTTACAATAATTTAGATGTCTTGTTTTAGAATTTCAAGCGTGTATTTTTAGATAAAGTTTTTCAATATAGTTGGAACTTTCTAAGTAATATTTTCATCTTCTGTTTAGTTTTTCAAAACTGAAATCCATAGATTTTGTAAAGGCATTGCTTAAGCATCTACAAGTCTTTTTTTTCTCTTTGGTATTATTATTGTACTTGTTTTACTGGTTTATTGGTATTATTATTGTACTTGTTTTACTGGTTTACAAGAAGATGATAAGCAGAATTTCATAGATGCTTGGGAATTTGAATATCTAGATATTCTGAAGACATTCGAAATAAATAAATAATATTAAGAACATAGATCAAAAGGTTCCATGACTGAGCCACGTGTATGAAATACTCACAAGCGATTTTGACCAAAAAGCTGAAGGTTGAAGATGTATCTCATTTTTACACCATACATGTGAATCTTTTTTGTTTCACTTCTTGTTGTATTCATACCACGTACTAAAAATAATGTCAAGGATTTAGATCAACCCATGGATTAGTTTTCATTTTTTTAATTGTTTTTTTTTTTTTTTTTTTTTGTTTATAGGTTGTGATTCAATAGTTATAAAGGACGAGAGGAAATTTACTTTCAAGATTGTTGTCTCCTCTGACGAATGGTGAATTTACTAGAGATTTCATTGCAGCTTTTATTTACTGGCTTACTATTTTTTCCCATCAAAATTTATGTTAAATTTCATCCGTGAATTTTCACAGAAAGCTAAAAGAACTAAAGTCGTTTAACCGAAGACATAGTTGCAATATATAATGGAGCAAGGACTCACTGAAGCAACAAGGTGTGTATATGGACACTAATTATCTGGCTTTTTTTTTTCATTTCCTATTGTCAGTGATCTAACAAAGTTTTATGCACAATTTTAGTGAAAAATTCTAGGAAAGAAAGAGATACAGACAATTGAAAACCAGCAATTTCACCACTTGCCACTCTGTTGTTAGAAATAAACTTTTTTTGTGACCTATTAGGCCATAATTTAGTTGTTTGGGTTTATGTTGTGAGTTGGACCTGTTTTAATGTATGTGTGTCTAATAGCCTATAGTTTAACATCCAAGTTTCTAGAATATTCTTATATTTGCTAGATTACTATTGTATTTTGTATAATTAATTAGGTGGTGGAGGTTACATGAAGCATCTAGAATCATTCTTGGAGTAGTATAAATAGAGTGCTCCTCCACCATTTTGTATCAAGCAAAAGAGAAACAATTCAAGTAGTAATACAAGTTCTTATTTTCCACCAAAATTCTCTCTAGTTTCTTCCTTAGCCTTTCTAGCCTTAAAAATCTCTTATTTCCAACAAAGTAGTATCAGGGCAAGGTTGTGAGTTCTCTTGAAATTCTAAGTATGCTCTGTGGTTGGAGCTCTGACTGATCTTCTACATCAGAAAAGAATTCTTGAGATTGAGAGTATTAGTCATTTGTACCAAATATACTACTATTACATATCAAATCGAAGAGCTCGACGAGACGAACATGCTGCCACAAGAATCACCCTAATCGAAGTTTGAATGAGTCGTTGGAAGTTTGCTACCACAGACTGAGTCAACTCACAGAGTTGAGCCGAGTAAGAACCGTTTGACCGAGCCGAGCCGTTGACCAAGCCATCAAAGCCGTTTGACTGTGCCGTTGACTAAGCTATCGGAACCGTTGACCATGTCGTTGACCAACTCGTTGACCAACATTGACTTTGACCAAGTCGATATACAAGTCAATCTTAACGTTTTTCAACATTCTAGATCTATCTGTGTAGTTGAAATTTCCAAAAGCTCACTCTGTTAAGAGTTATGGCTACTGGCAGTTTAACATATCTTCAAGTTCCACCACTTCAAGACAACAACTTTAATAATTGGACTATCAAATTGAAAGTCCTCCTTAGAGCAAATGATGTTTAGGAAGTAGTAGAAAAAGGCTACGAAGAGCCAAGCGATGAGGCAATACTATCTTCAACACAGAAGGATAGTTTAAAAGATTCAAGAAAGAGAGACAAAAAACTCTCTTCCTCATCTACCAAGCCTTAGATGACGAAGGGTTTGAGAAAATCTCAAGTACAACCTCTGCTAAGGAAGCATGGGAGAAACTTCAAATTTCATACAAGGGAGAATAAAAGGTCAAAAAAGTCCGCCTTCAAACTCTAAGAGGAGAGTCTGATTTATTACATATGATAGAGACTGAGTCAGTTTCTGACTACTTTTCTAAGGTTCTAACCACTTCCAATCAAATGAAGAGAAATGGTGAGAAACTAGAAAATGTTACGATCATGGAAAAGATTATTCGATGGTTAGATCCAAAATTTGAGAATATTGTTACTATCATTGAAGTAACCAAAGACTTAGGAGCCATGACGATAGAAAAACTCTTGGGTTCCTTGCAAGCCTACGAAGAAAAGAAAAAGAAGATGCAAAATTTCAATGAGCAGCTCTTTAAGACTCAACTCCAAGAGAAAGAAGAAGATTCTGGCAATGGAAGAGAACGTGGAAGAGGCCATAGCCAAGGAAGAGGTCGTGGATATGGAAGAGGAGGAAGAGGATGCTTCAACAACAATTATGAAAATAAAGATACATAAGAATGTTTGACAAGAAGTCGTAGAAGAGGTAACCCACGGCGTTGGCATGACAAGTCCCAAATCAAAAAGATGGAATTTTCATTTCAGAAGAAGGCTATGCTAAGGAGATCATCAAGAAGTTCAAGATGAATGATTGTAAGACTGTCAATACACCGATCGAATGTGGAGTCAAGCTATCAAAGTATGATGAAGGAGAAAAAGTGAATCCAACACTCTACAAGAGTTTAGTTGGAAGTTTACGCTACCTGACTTGCACAAGACTTGACATTCTCTATGCTGTAGGCCTAGTCAGTCGTCATAAGGAATCTCCAATAATCACTCACTTAAAAGTTGCCAAAAGAATCCTTCGATATATTAAAGGTACAACTAACTTTGGCTTACGATATTCATCATCTAATAACTATAATCTTGTGGGTTATAGTGATAGCGATTGAAGTGGAGACTTAGATGATCGAAAGAGTACAAGTAGTTTTATATTCTTCATGGGAGACACTGCTTTCACATGGATGTCTAAGAAGCAACCAATCGTCACACTTTCTAGTTGTGAAACAGAGTATATTACAGCTACATCATGTGTCTATCATGCAATTTGACTAAGAAATTTGTTGAAGAAATTATGCATTCTGCAGAATGAACTCACTGAGATATATATTGACAATAAATCAGCAATTACTTTAGCAAAGAATCCCGTCTTCCATGATAGAAGCAAGTACATCGATACCCGCTACCATTATATAAGGGAATGTGTTGCAAGAAAGGATGTGCAACTGAAGTATGCGAAGACTCAAGACCAAGTGGCAGATATTTTCACCAAACCACTCAAGCATGAAGATTTTCTTAAGTTAAGAAATTTAGGTGTCACAAATCAAGTTTAATGGGGGATATTAGAAATAAATCTTTTTTGTGACCCATTGGGCCATAATTTAGTTGTTTGGGCTTATGTTATGAGTTGGACTTGTTTTAGTGTGTGTGTGTCTAATAGCCCATAGTTTAACATCCAAGTTTCTAGAGTATTCTTGTATTTGCTAGATTACTCTTGTATTTTGTATAATTAATTAGAAGGTAGAGGTTACATGAAGTATCTTGAATCATTCTTGAAGTAGTGTAAATAGAGTGCTCCTCCCCCAATTTGTATCAAGCAAAAGAGAAACAATTCAAGTAGTAATACGAGTTCTTCTCTTCTACCAAAATTCTCTCTAGTTTCATCCTTAGCCTTTCTAGCCTTAAAAACCTATTATTTCCAACATTTGTAGTCTATAAACAAAATAATAAATAATTAAATTTGTACAAATAATAAACATGAAGTTACTAAATTTGAATTCTGATGAAGACGAGTGTTTCCCATTGGATTAGAGCTCAGAAGCCATGTTGTTTTCAGTAACACGCCTTCGTCCCTATTTCAAGACAAACAATAATTAGCGTCTTTTTGCTTGTGTTCTTGTTTTTAATCTAAAATTTCGTACCATGATGTTTGAAATTCAATGATATCACAATGTAGTAATAAGATGGTAAGGGGAAGGGTTTTTATTGGGCTTTGAGCATTGAGGGCTTCTTACATTACTAAGTTATGTGATTATGGTATATGTATATCATGCATAAGATAGAACGACTTGATAGCTCCAAAATATATATGTATATATATATATATATGGTTACCAACCTAATAGGTATTTTTTTTTTTACTTATGGATAGGTATTTTTTTTTTTTAGCCGTTGGATTACTATCTAATGGTGATCCAATAGCCATAATGAAGTGTATGAAAAGACGTGTATCATTAATGCTCTTTCTCTTTCTTTCTTTTTACAATAAAAAAATATACATACTAAATTTTCATTGGCCAAATTGATACCTATGTATAGGTAAAAAAAAAAAAAATACCTACTGGATTGGTGCCCTATATATATACATATATATATATATATATATATTAATAGGCATCAATCTAGTAAGCCTTTTTTTTAAAACTTATATAATCATATTATTTTGATTAATGAAAATTTATTAGACATATTTTTTTATAATAAAAAGTAGGAAAGAGAAACAGTAATAATGATATTTTTTTTTATATATTTCATTATAACTGTTTGATCACTATGATGATCCAATAGTTAAAAAAAAATGGTTAAGAAAAAAATATTCAATTGGTATCCTATATATGTGTATGTATATGTATATATGCACTCTTAATGTTTATCTTTTAGGTTGATTGTGATTTATTTATTCTTGTACTCTATGAACGATGATGGAGAGATCAAAGAATCTTATGTTTAAAAGGAAGAACATGTCATCTTCTCGACGACAATCACAAGTGGTTCTTTCCAAACCAACTTGTAAAATCCTAAATTTTGTAAGGGTAATTAAGTAAATTTACTTCAAGGGTATTTTGGTAATTTTATATTTTGGATTAATTAAATAAAAATCAGAAATAAATTATTAGTGTTGAATCTAGACAAGATAAAATCTAGGTACATTTGGGGCAAAAGTGAAAAAGAAATTTTAAATCGGGGACAAAAGTGTAATTAAAGAGAGATTAAAGTGAAAGAATCTTTTAAAATTGTGGCCAAAGTGGAATTTTAGAAACTTATTTTTCGGTCGAATCAGATTGCGCTACGTGTCCCACTGCTACAGTTTTTGAAAAATTACATAAAAAACCCCCCATTTTTTCTTCTTCTCCAAGAGAACCCCCGAAATTTCCCCCCTCTGTCACTGTTCATCCGAGCCTCCACTGGCTGTCGCCATGCCAGACGCACTTGCCTGCCGTGACTAGAAGACGCCGACGAACCAGCACCTGGTACTGTCACTGTGAACCACCGCCTTTCGCCGGAGAAATCGCAGCCCGAATTTCGCACCACCGGATCGGTTTTTCGTCTGCCATCCGACGTCCGATCACCACACCACCACCACCGTTGGATTCGTCTTGACTCCAGCTTTGATTTCCGACCGCTCTCGGCCTTCAACTCGGCTCCGGTGAGAAGTTGAATACTGTAGCAATATTTTAATATTTAATTTTTGTGATATTTTCGTAATTGGTTTTGAAATTGAGTTTTCGATCGGAATGTTAGATTTTAAAACTAATCATTTTTGGAATCTACGTTGAAAATGGTGAAATATGAGATATATAATGACTATGTTCTGAAACGGGCTCAAAAAATAAAATTGGACGGCTCAGATTTGCCTCGATTTGCGTGCCGTGGGGTCTGCATCCAAATTTGACAAATTATATGTCTTATCTAGGGTTTTTAGGTGCTCTGAATTCAGTGGTAAAGTCCGTTTCATGATTTGAAGCTCCGTTTGAAAATCAAGTTTTCAAACCAAGGAACTAAAGTTTCGAAAACGACGTCCACTCTTCCAAACGACACCCAAACGACGCCAAACTTTCTCCATAACCTTATAATGCTAGTTGGATGCTCGATAGAGGTAAGGATTCGATTGCTTGATTCAAAAATTAATTTAATTTATGAATTTTACATATTTTCAATAAATATAGAATTTTGTGAAATAATTTATAGAAATTGTGTTTATGTCTATTTTTGACCTGATTTGAGATATAAACTACCTGGAATACACGTCATATTAGTTGGCGTGTCATATATACTGTTTTGGATTGATTTCTGCAAGAAATTGGATTTTTGTGTTTTGATAGAAAATAGCTGTTGTAATGCCGAAATTTTTAGAAAATCCAAAATGGTTTGAGAACTCAGTTTTGAGGACTGGAAGTGATTTGATTAAAGAATACTACATGGTTATTTTGAGATTCTGTGGAAATAGTGCATATCCTTATTTTGTCATTTATAAAACATTTGTATACATTCACACATTTACGATGCCTTACATTGGGTGATTGGACTTACGATGCCCTACATTGGGTGATCGGACATATGATGCCCTACATCGGGTGATCAGATTTACGATGTTCCACATCGGGTGATCGAACTTATGGTGCCTCTTTAGGTGGCTCGGACTTACGAGTGATCCATTAGGACACTTCGGACATCATGATTGTATACATAGATATATGTTAGCTTGAATGGATATGTACTAGTTTTGATGAATATTACAATGGTTTGAAATATTTGACCATTGGACTATGACTTTTACTTGAGTTTTGTGAACTATTTTGAATAGAATACTGACCATGCAGGACCTTCAACATGAGTATATTTTATATATATGTAGGAACTTGTAATTGATTCTCTACTGGGCATTATCTCACCCCTTTCTTCCCTTCAGGCACTCAGTGTAATTTGGATCAGAAGAGATAAATCGAGGCATTTGCAGAACAACTAGTTTATTTATATTTTGGTAATTTCCTACGAGACTTGGTGAAATATTTAATTTGAGTAGGAATTTGGATTTCATTAAACTTTATAAATTAGAATATGAAATATGGTTTGTATTACTTAAGTCTGAGTTTGAGTGTGAGATAATTTGTGATGTACGACTATTAAAACAATTATTTTGTTTACGGTCTATGTTCAATGAGTGACGCACTGTGAGATTTTATTTTCATTTAAATATTTTGTTGAGGCCAGTTTTGAAAGGTTAGAGTCCTCGGGGCAAAGTTTTGAATGAATTGAGTATTTTTATTTAGTTCTTTTTGGTAATTCTAATTTATAAAATACCTATTCTGCCATTGACCTCGGCTGCGGGTCATGACACGGCTAACTCTTCATCGCCGTCCAAATTGCGGAACATTTTGAAGAAACGTCTACCTCACAAACACCATCCAACTCACCTAAATTCTTGACTCCATCAATTTCATTGTCGAAAGTACACAACAAAGAGGTAGAAGAGATGAAAACATTCCCTCAATCAAAAGAACACATTGATTTATCAAAAGAGACAACTACATTGCCAACTCCAAATGGTTACTCTTTGAAGATGGTTACTCCATTGTCACTGGCATGTGCATCGTCTCTAAGAAGTCCTTCAGTAAGTCAAATAATTTGTATTTATTGTTGTGATGAATTGACATATGAATGTATATTAAGGCATGTGAGAGTTTGTTCAAATTGAAAAGTAATTAATAATCTTAAGAAACACAATGTGTATTAAGGCATGGTTAAGCTATTTCAGAGCTTAATTTTATTTTCATTTTTTTGTTTCATTTTCTTGGATTTTTTTTTTCTTTTATATTTTGAGGTTTTGACAGTAGAAATTTCTCGATTGAGACCACTACTGAAAGAAGACCATTTTCCTACACGAATATCAGTTATGTACATGCTTAAAGTGCTACAAAAATATAAGGAAGTACAAGTCCTGACGATTTGGAGGCATTCAAGTTTTCGTGCTTTAGTCACCTTCTTGGATTGGAAGAGTTGGTGAATAATAGTGGACAATTGATGCATTTTTTAATCTTAAGGCAAGTCGAGTGTGAGAAAAAAAATGAGATGTGGATCTGTGTTGGTGGACAGCCTGCAAGGTTTTCATTACACGAGTTTAATTACCAGTCGTAACTATATAGCCTTTACTGGCTTGGAAATGAAGTTCATGATTTGAAGTTGAAATGCAGACTTAGGGATGATTACTTTGGAAAGGATAAGACACACATGCGAGTGAAAGATTTGAAAAGAACTTTTATATCGATGAGTAACGCTAAAGGCGATATGAAAAAGAAGAAGCAAAAAAGTACATCAAAGAAAACTCTGACTACTTGAGGATTGCTCTCATATATTGCTTGGAAGAGGTTCTTTTCTCACAGGAATGAAAAGAATTCGATAGCAATGGAGCATTTGGGTTTTGTCGAGAATTTGGATATCTTCAACAAACAACCGTGGGGTTTAGAATCCTATAAAAGAACCATTGCCTCACTTGAAAAGGACATCGTGAAGAACTCAATCAATAACCGAAAAAATGATAAAGAAAGAGAGTCCTACACATTATATGGTTTCCCATATGCTTTTCAGGTTAGTAGTTTCAAGTATTGAAATACTTAATGAAATTTGGATCTTGTTCCCAATGACCGAGGGTTTTATTTTTTTTATTTTTATTTTTTTTCTTCTCAGGTTTGGGCCTATGAGGCAATGCCGTTATTTTGGAAAATATTTGCCAAACACTTAAAAAGAGATTCAACCCGTCGTTTATTTCATTGTGTTGCCAAAAAAACACCTGAATACAAAGATATTATAGATGCTGTTGAGAAGCAAAAGAGAGTAGATAATTTTATACTATGTTGTATTTACTTATTTTCATATAAGCTTATTAATGTTATATTTTTGTTACAGTTATTAATCTACCACATCTTACACCCATCTAAGGTTGAGAGCAAGCAAGCTTACATGCAGAACATTGTCTCCCTAGATGATTAGTTTGACGATGTGATCAACCCATTCGTAAAAATACTTAAAAAGGATGGTCCTTATTTTATAAATTTTGAGCCATCAATAGAGAAAAAGGATCATCAAGAAGAGGCTCTCGTGGAAACTCCTTTTAATGCCATTCAAAGCGATGAGGCTGCCTTTAAGATATGTGAGATTCCTAATTTTGTTAAAGTAGATGAGTCTATGAAAGAACGAGCCGGTGACGTTGTCATGAAATAGGTTGATAGTCATTTTCAGAAGTTGGAGCAGAAGTTAGATGCTCAAATTGAAGAGCTGAAGCAGGCAACAACGTTTTGAGGACAGAGTGACCCACTAACTAGCATGCTTGGATAGTAAAATAGAGTTGATTCTATCAACGCTGATTCAAAAATTTCCAAAATTTTCAGAAAAAGTCGAGTACTTAAAATTTAAGTTTTAGTCCTCAAGAGTAAGTAATTTTAATATTGGACCAACTCGAGAAATTTTAACATTATATACTAGTTTTAAATTTCTAAGTTACTTTTAATTTTAAAATTAGAGAAATGATAAATAATAAATTTTAGAAACTTTTTATTTAAATCATTAAAATGAAAGTGTTCAATTTAAAACCATAGGCCCATAGTTAAAATAATTTTCAAAAATCATTTCTACGTCTAAGTACTCGATTAAATATCGAAATCATCCTCATATATCCACTCAGTAAATATACTACTAATGGCTAAATAAATTTGACTTAGA